>CM066579.1:14199356-14396856 GCA_033816785.1 Picus viridis
AAGATCAGAGATTGCTGTGAGAGCAACCAACAATGCCTGCAGGTACCATGACTGCTAGCAGTCAGCCAGCAGATATAATTGGCTACTCTGAACTGTAGAGGCTTGTGTCTCAGCTTGTCTCAGTACATATTATAATAAGCTGCAGGACTCGAGCTGTATTAATTACAAGGGAAAGGCAAATGCTGCTTTTGCCTGCTCTTACTGTTGTCCTTTCACATCATCCCTGTGCCTTGATTTTCATACCTCAGTAGTGTTTAGCTGAAGCTGTTCCTCATGATTTTCAGTGTAGATAATGTCCTCCAGTTTAAAGAGCAAGCAGAGTATTTCATGTGCTCTAGTTACAACGAAACATAGCAGTAGTAGTTGCAGTACTAGTAGTAGTATTGAAGTGTGCAGTGTGTCCTGCTTTGAAGCCTTACTTTGCCTTTAAGAGCAGGTGAAAACTTTCCAGCTGCACGTCCAAAACGTGTTTAGAATTGTAAACCAAACACTGAGCACTGGTCTTGGGTTTATTGCAGTTCTTGGTAACTCCAACAGCAGTCTGAATCTGTACAAGTAACCATTTGTTCTGAAATTGCAGCTTGAAGGAACAAAATTAATGTGTTTACTATTAATTGTTTAGCTTCTCTTAATTCAAAAGTTATGACAAGGAGATGAATGTGTTTCTGTTCACTCTCATACATCAAACTGATGGAAATATTCTTGCCTCAGTGGTCTAAAATTATCCAGCTTTCAAATTATTAATAACAATGTTTATGTTTTTTAAAAGCCAGCTGTAGCCACCATTCCCTCCATGGATGATGATTTTTGTGTTCTAATGCAGCTTTACCTCCGTGAGAAACCAACTTGGGCATTGCATTTATATTTAAAAAGAAAATGCATGAATAGCTATAAATAAAGAATATCTCAGCTGTAAATAAAGATATCTCAGCTATAAATAAAGAAATCTCAGCTGTAAATAAAGATATCTCAGCTATTAAAAAAAAAATCAGCTGTAAAAAGCTAATATCTACAAAATATAACCAAAAAAAGTACAAACTGAACATACCAACCATAGGCACAAATCTACAAAACACAAACACAAACTGCTTGTCCATCAGCACTCCCAGGTCCTTCTCCACACAGCTGTTTCCCAACAGGTACTGCTTCATGGAGTTGTTCCTCCCCAGGTGCAGGTCTCCATCCACACTTGGCCTTGTTGAACTTCATGAACTCCTTCCAGCTCTCCAGCCTGTTCAGGTCCCCCTGAACTGCAGCACATCCTGCTGGGGTGTCAGGCACTCCTCCCAGTTTTGTACCACCAATGGCTCCTACACTGAATGTTTCAGAAGGAGGAGGTGCTCATTTCATAGAAGCCTCAGGATAGCAGAGGACACATGAAGCTTTCACTCTGTAAATATCATACAGTTTCTCCAAGGCACAAAAAAGGAAAGCAAAATGCAGATTTGAAGTACTAGAAATTCCATTGTTCAACACGGGAGCACAAAAATAGATCCTCTTACTCCAGAGGAGTTAAATATCTAGTGCTGGGGAGAGAAAAAATAAGTCCCCTGTAGAGTGCTCTGCTGACATCTTTCTGCTCTCCAGTTGTCTGCTTTCAGGTGCCTTTTACTTAATTTTGCACTTGAGTAAGCCACAGAACACTTTCAATAAAACTAAGTGTCCCATTATTAATAAAATAAAACAATTTGCATGGAGAAAGTACTGAAGTTAGACTTCTTTAACCTTCTTATTCCAACTATTAGACTTGCTTAAATACTTCTAAAATTGCTCTTTGGAATGGCTGAATATATGTAAGCTGAGCAGGGCTGTGCTCTGAATCTAAAAGAGAAGCCATCTGAGTTCATTACATGATTCTCTACAGTCCCATGGACTTTCAAAAGGAATTTGGTTGTCATACAGGAGGCTTCTACAGTCAAAACTTCCCCTGGAGTTTGGCTTTTAAGTTTTCTTGGTGTTTTTTAATTTGCTCTCACTTCACTCATTCTTTTTATTCCACACAGATCTCCACAGCAAAGTATCTTTGTCAACGATCTGGATGAGGGCATTGAGAGCTCCTTCGGAAAGTCTGCAGGTGACCCCAAACTGTGTGGCAGTGTTGATCCGCTCAAAGGTAGGGATCTGGACAGGTGGGATGGATGAGCCAAGGCCAGCTGTATGAGGTCCTGCACTTGGGTCACAACAACCACATGAATGCTTCAGGCTTGAGCTGAGTGGCTGGAAACTGACCAGCAGAAAAGGACCTGGGGGTGCTGGTTGACAGCCACCTGAACATGAGCCAGCAGTGTGTCCAAACAGGCCGGAAGGCCACCAGCATCCTGGCCTGGATCAGGAATGGCGTGGTCATGGGAAGTGATTGCACCCCTATACTGGGCACTGCGGAGAGACCTGGGTTCAGTTTTGTGCCTCACCCCCATGCCATGGATATCCATGAAACTGATAAAGCTGTGTCAACTATGACATGAATAAAAGATAAATATTTAGCATCATAATATTACTTAGCATTGGAAAAGTTCCAGCACCTTCTAATTCCTGCATCCTAGAGTCAGGGGCAGAGGAAGTGTATAGAAGATAGCAGAGACTGCACTGAATCTGGGCTAGAAAAATGAAAAACTTTGAGCCTTGAACCTGAGGTACTCTGCATAACATTTCTGCTGTCAGGAGCAATGTCAAGTGCTTTCTTCTCAGTACAGGGATGAAATACTCTGAAAATAATACCAATAGAGTTGGCAATGTTCTGCCTTCCTCTCTGATTTATGGTTCACAGCAGTTGTACATTTTAGCCAGGAGTCAGTGGAACAGAAGAAATGTCATCATCTCCTTACATTAGTGACTTTTCTTCATCTCTTGCTGCACCAGCTAATGTCTGCCGAGGATCCTCACTGGGCAAATAGAATAATTAATATGTATAGAGTCAAGGGTTAATTCAGCAGCTCCCTTGTAAGACATCAAAGAAAGCAAGGGGAGGGGGAGGAAGTGCAATTTCAAGCTAATACAGGATGTCAGAAGTTCCTATCAAAAGCATACTTTTAACCTTTGGGGTTTTTTCCTTTATTTTTCATAGAAGTTTGGAAGGAAGGTTTGAATGAATTAATCTGGAAGGGAGGAAGGAAATTGGAAAGAAGGAAGGGAGTATCACAGCATTTTAATGGTCATACCATTTTAGGATGGTATTATGTTGTGTGATGTATTGCTATTAATGAGCAAATTAACATTATCTCAGAGCCTTCTCTTAGCACTGAAGTGGTTGCTGAAATACTATGCCAAATTCTCAGTGAAAGCAGGTGTTATCTAGAGCTTCATATATTTGTCTGAGATACCAAATGCTATAGTCTTGGAAAGATAAGCTTCTCTTCCTTTACACAGAGAGAACAGTGTAGTCATAACTATCATATCACCCAGGAAAGGACAGGCGCAGATGCAGTGGATTGTGAATCTTCCTCAAATCTCTTTTCATTTGGGACAACTGCTTTCAATTCTGGAAATTAGTCCTGGGGGAAGTCTGGATAAAAGCCAATGGTTTCTCTTCCAGGTCTTAGCCTTTCAGTATGTGCAACACTTTCTTGTCACTCTTTTGAGCATTTATTCTGACCCCAATGATCTGCCTTGGTCATTGGTTTAAATACGGTTGTAGGCTTCCGCAAGAGGCAGTGACTTTACTTTGTCTGGAATATCTTACTCATTCAGTCAAAATACAGCAAATGTGTTGTGGAAAACTGGTAAAAGGTGAGATTTGCCACTGAGATAGACACACACAATCCCTACTACAGCAGACTTGAAGGAATCAAATCCACATCATTTATTTATTCAAGGATTTAATATTTTCTTATAGTTTCCTCTCCTCTGATTCCAGGACTACTTTCATTTTGCTGGCAGAACTCTCCAGTCTGTGATTTTTGCTTCCTCTTGATACTTCTGTTAATTTGCCTGAAAGCTGTCAGATTTGCTCACTTTCAGGTTACATTGTGTACACATTCATGTCAACACTTCCCTTCTCATAGCTTACTGCTCTGAGATCTTCCACCACGGCTTTTGCTTTCTTTCATTCCCAGTTGTCAGAGCTCCAAGCCATGGGACTTCCTATAGACTTTGATATCAAACTCGGAACATTCTTTCTGGTATAATCAATGTTCCAGCATTTGATCATCCTTTCTTCCAGTCTTTGCAGAGAACTTGGTTTCTTCCTCAATCCTCTGCAGGTTCCTGCTGTGCCAGGCATTTTCCCTGTGAAACAGTATTAAGAAAAATGGGATGAGTTCCTTCCAAAATTGATAATAAATGTTATACTTTATTTATTTATTTGCAAACATGAACAACTTTCTGTATCAATAAATGTTTGTGGAATTAAACATCTCTTTCAGGGATGCTGGGCTGTAAATAGAGATTTACAGTCTCTGCAGTCTCTGTCAGGGGGGAAAAAAAAAAAATCTAAATCAACATAATTTGTGTCTTCATAAATGTGATTTTTATGTTTCAGTGCCCTGCTCTTCAGAAGAATGATAGGCAGGGAGATGGAGCCAAGCACAACAAAACCACCACTGGCATGAGAATTTATGCAGAACAATATCAAAACAGTCACCTACAGAAGTTGCTTCTAGTCCATCCTCAGCCTTACAGTTAGGAAACTACTGCATCACACTTTTAAATACTCAGAAGTTCTATTCAGTGGAAAGATAAGCCACACTACTGGCCTGCCCTTAGCATCCCAAAATGTCATTGTCCTTGTGATTCAGTTTCTCCTCCAAAACAGTTTTCATCCCTGGTACCTGCTATAATTACTTCTCCTGATTAACTAGTGATAGGATGAGAGGAAATGGCCTCAAGTTGCACCAAGGGAGGTTTAAGTTGGATATTAGGACAAAATTCTTCACTGCAAGAGTGGTCAGAGATTGGAGCAGGCTGCCCAGGGAGGTGGTGGAGTCCCTATGCCTGGAGTGTTCAAAAAATATGTAGACATGGCACCTGGGGGCATGGTTTAGTGGGCACAGTAGTGGTGAGTTGATGGCTGGGCTGAAGGACCTTGGAGGTCTTTTCCAATCGGAATGACTGTATGACTTTACTGGTGTGCATAGTTAACATGAGAACTAGAAGATGTGGTTTCTAAAATCCCACTTGAGATCACCTTTTATGTTGTTTTCTCTTGAAACTAAGTGGAGTTTTTATGGATACTTATCAATGACACGATTACCTTTCAAGATCATGTCATACTAATTCACCATGCTAAAATCAGACAACCAAAACCAGGTGTGTCAAGTTGGAGTTCATAAAGTGCAGCTGTGAATTTCCAGCTAACAGGTACAAACCCCACACCTATCCCACTTCACTCTACTTAATTAGGTGGCTTTGGGAAGAACAAACTGGCTAACAGTATTTTTCCATACCCTTTTTTCTTTCCATCCTTGCCTCTGACTGAACCACACTAAATTGTTATAGTTCCTGATGATGATGATCCATATGATAATGTTTTCCTGCATTTTGATACTCTTGGCAAAATTAAGGTACACAGTAGCTACAGGTAAGGATCAGGTCCTTTGGTAAAGGCAAAAGGCTGTCATGATGCTGTGTTGGAGTTTTGATTTCTTATTGGACTGTTACTCCAAATGTTAGACCAGATGGGTGGGAGGTCAGTTCCAACACAACAAAAAGGAAGCTGCCTGTGCTGGCAGTTTAAGAGCTGAGCACTGTGGATGTGGTCATAGCAGTGAGTCAAATAATAAAATATCTATTCAGACACAGAAGTAAATAAATAAAGAGGTAGAGAATTCATTCTGCAGAGCCACAGAACTAAATGTTTCTGAATTCCTTATCAATGAAGAGTAAAACTCTATTAGTGTGAACAAACGAGCCATGAGACATCATCATTAACACAGAGATAAAATAAAACATTCAGGTTTTGATGAAAACAGAGGAGAATTTCTTTTTATAATGTGTGCCTGAATTAGAAATGTGCCAGAGATAAGGAAAGTGAGCAGTTAGTCTCTCTTGAAGTATTAAAACAGACCTCCTACTCATTACAATGGGAACTAAAGCAAGGTTTATGCAATCAAAGCATCATGGGAAGTTTCCAACCTCTTCAAGCTTTCCCACTAGACAAAAGAGAATACAGCAACAAAAAAAATTGGGGAGTGGAAGAAATCAATGCTTTTTTTTTCTTGTACACTACCTAGGGTGTATGATCAGGGTATGATAGTGCCACAAAATTGCAAGCAACGGGAAAGGATTTGGAAGCAATGTGAAAGGATTGGGAAAGTGCAATTTTACATTGGAAAACTGCTCTAATTTACCCTAAAACATCAGTTTAAAAGGAAGTTGAAAGGAAGTTTTCTGAGAACTAAGACTCTTAGAAGCTTTGCAGGGCCATTGGTAGATCCAAACTAGACAGATGTATGGCTGCTAGCCTCATTCTACAAAGGGGGTTGGTGAGGTTGGGAGGTGATCTCTCGTGGTCCCATCCCTCCAGAATAATTTTGAGGTTCTGTGATTGATAGGAGCTCAGTAAAGGGAGAGGGAGACATGAGTCTGGCATTTTAAAGGGGTCTATTGAGAAATATGGAAGATAAATTGGAAGGATGTTATATTATGTTCTGTTATATTATATTACATTACATGACATTACATTACATTTATTATATTTTCAAAATCCCCATTTCAAGAAACCAAACCTTTGCCTGACTGTGGTAATTAGCAGCCTCACTGGACTTCCTAAATTCTTTGCTTTTTCTGTTGCATTATCCCAATGATTTATGATGAAAGGATGAAAGCAAGCTGTGGTTGTCATACGCTCCAACCACTCATTGGAGGGAAGTGCTGCAGGTCTTAATGCCTCCTGTTTGCCCAGTGCTGTTTAGCCTCCATCCATCATCTTCACAAATGCTTTCATGGCCATACAGGAAAGACCCTCCTTAGACATATCCCCCAAAGATTTCTTTTGAAGAAGTCACTTCACTGTTTCCTGAGTGTGTGCTTCAGCAATGCTGCCCTGCAAGGTAGTTTTCAGCACTAATTGTTTCATTCATAGTTATAAAGAACTGAACTTGACTCTTTCTTCACAGGACACAGTCACTCTCTGGAGTTTTGTGGTATTATACCAGATGCATTGTAATATTTTAGAGGACTCTGTTACACATGAGGACTTTCTTTCTATTCCTCATCTTTTGTTTGGTGGTTGTCTCTGAAGTGCTGGCATGGGCACAATAGAGTGTGTAATAGCTCTGTCTGTCATCAAACCTGTTAGTGCACAGATTGTAAACTAGAAGGCAGTAATGGATCCTCTGAAGCTTTATAGTGTCAGAAAACTTGCTGCACGTGCCCATAAAACTCAAGTGCTGAAAGGCCTTGTGGTTTTATGTTGAATTATATCCCCATTCATCTGCAGTAGCTGCTTTCCTTAACAAGATGGGGGTTTGCACTTCTCCTGTTTGCAATGCCATCTTTGAGTTAGTAGCACAGAAGAGAAGCTGACGCTGGTCATTTCTAATTTTCTTTCTGTTTAAGCAGCTTATCAGCTAGCAGCTTCACTGGCTTTGAAATCCTGAAGGCTCATACTTGTTCTACATTGAAACAAAATAAAAATACTCAAGCTATGCTCAAATCAAAACAGCAGCAAAAGTACCTGAGCAGTTCAGCATGCAGTTGACAGTGGGGCTTGAGATGTACCCCACCTCGTTCTTGCTGCAGTGCAGATGTTTAGTGTTTAAAAAACAGATAGGTACAACCCAAACCCCTGTAGTCCTGACTGCAATGCATCCAGCCACCTGGTGGAATACATCAAACATTTGAGCATGGCTAGCAATATCACACAATGTGAAAGGAAAAAAGCAAAAGGGGTAAGGATTCCATTTCTGTGACATTACCTTCCTAGATGGTGTAATTCAGCTGTCATTGAAGGAAAAGATGAAGCTAGTCTTGAGTTTGATAGGACCTAAGCTTCTCACATAGCAACATTCATTGACAATGGCCCTTCAGAAACGTAGAAATAAAATTTCAGGAGGAAATGTTTCTGTGTTTTCAGCCATGGAAAGATTGAGCCTGGAGATTAGGAAGAAATTGTTGACAGTGAGGGTAGTGAGGCACTAGAAGAGGTTCTGCAGGATGGTCGTGAATGCCCCCTCCCTGGAGGTGTTCAAGGCCAGGTTGGAGGAAGCCTTGAGCAACTTGGGCTGGTGGAATATGTCTCTGCTCACAGCAGGGGTTGGAAGCAGATGATCTTCTTGGCCCCTTCCAACCCAAACCATTCTATGATTTGATTAATATGAAAAGTTGTCCAACATACCTCAGTACTGGACCCACACTCTCTTGTAGGGTTTCATCACAGTGTTTTGCAGGAGCTGCCTGTGTTCTCAGAACTTTAAGTTCCAGAGGTTCTAAACACAGCAGAGGTCATACAACCCTCTCTGATCCTGACTGTTGTCTTCTTACCTTCTGAATAGTAAAGTGCAGAGGAAGAAAAGCTGCTGTTCCATTTGCCACGGTGGCTGACACCCTCTTCTTTTGCATGGCTTTGCTGAATGATGATGATAAAGAAGCCAGAGAGTTGATATCTACTTCTGACTGCCAGTAAGATAGATATATTAAGGAAAACTCCTGAGAGACAAATTATTATCACCAAGGGTGTGAAAATATGTGCACCATGAAAAATACAGAAGGCCCATCAACAGCACTGTGAAGGTAAGATCACAGAACACCAGAACACTAGGGGACAAATGGAGTGAAAGCTGAGCACTAATTGAGTGAGTTGTACAACAGGCACAATGGCAAAGCATTGCCTGGTCTAGAACTGCATATTCTAGGCAGATGCATCATATTTTTTGTTAAAGAAGTAGCTTTAAAAACAGCAATTCAGATAAACACTGAATTGAAAAGACAAGGGTGAAACATTATCCCAACAGCACTTGGTGCTCCCTGTCTGCGAGAGTGGTCACAGTGGGAAAATGAAGATCTTCACTTTTAGCTTAGGTGGTTCAAGCAAGGCTTCATTATGCTCTGTTACAGAAGGAGATCCTGCCAGATGTAGACATCTCCAACATTTAATTGTGATCCCTGGGGTTCACTGCTGTTCAGCCCATGCTGCTCAACTATTAATTGCATTCATCAGAGCAGGAATGAAATCGTCACCATTCCTACAAGTACAGGCACAAGGAGTGCTAAGTTGAAGGTAGTGGGGTCTAGAAAGCACTTTGGTCCACTTTAAAAAGAGAAGCTGAACTATTTTTTTTTTTTGTTTAATGAATGAAAAGCATTATTTGCTAGTTCCTTGACAATCACACCTTACTTGAAAGACTAAAGTGTTGGTGGAGCTGGAATATGTCAACCATAAAGAAAGTTGTCTTCTGGATTCTGTAATTTGGAGGCTCTACCAAAAAAGAATCGTTACGAATTCTAACCTTGTTATGAAAAAGCAGGAGACAAATGATCCTTCTGGGGCCTGATTAGATTCATCACTTCATGCAAATCTTGCAAAACTCTTCATTTTCACAGGCTCATCTCCTAATTCAGCTTATAGAAAGGGATGGAATATCCTCTGCTATACTTCAGCACTTCCAGTTATTTCTCTTATTAATCAGAAGTCTGCCAGACAAAAAAAAAAAAAAAAAAAAAAAAGTGAAGCTTTTTATTCAACTTAATTTTCTCTTTATTCTGCGTTTTCAGTTGTGTTCCATGGTTAACTCTTTAGTCACTGAAAGAACATGATGTGATGTTAAAAGAACCATAGAGTCATAGAATGGTTTGGGTCGGAAGGGACCTCCAGAGGTCACCCAGTCCAACCCCTTCTACAGTAAGCAGGAACATCCTCAACTAGATCTTAAAGCATTCATCAGAAGAGCAATATGGAAGTAAAAACTCTGCATTATGTCTGAATAAATATGGCAATAGATGCAGTAACATGAATTTGGTTGCAGAGGAGAGCTTAATGCTTAAAGGTACGCTGCTAGTGCTGAAGACTTAAACCGAGTGACGCAGAAGCCCTGACTAGGTTACCTGAAGTCACATAAGACAGTGATTCAAAACAGAATCTCAGAGACGCATTTTCAATGGGCCACTCCTCTAAATGCATCACAGTGTGACCTGTTCCACCTCCCTGGAGGTGTTCAACACCAGGTTGATTGAGGCCTTGAGCAACCTGGGCTAATGGGAGGTGTCCCCCTTCATGGCAGAGGGATGATCTTTAAGGCCCCTTCCAACCCAACCCATTCTATGAATACCTTTAGCTGTTCAGATGCAATTTTTCACAGCTCTTGTTTACTCACAGCAGGACATACAAGTGACAGTTAATTTTTCAGATGCAAATTTTCCATGTGCTTAACAACCATGTCTGTATTTGCCAAGCAACACATTTGTAATCTGACAGTTAGATGTCCTAAATGCAGACAAGTAATTAATGCCTATTGTGCACGTATCACTTTGGGCTGATAATCACAGGGGAGGACAATGTAGATTAGGGCTCTATTGAAAATTAATATAATATCCTACTTCACATTTCCATCCCTTCTCTTTCTCTGTCTTCTGTTAGCAAAAAGAAGTCACCTTATAGTCTCAGTGAGTGTGCTCTCTTCTCTAGGTAGTTTAGACTACAGAACCATAGAATTGTTTGGGTTGGAAAAGAGCTCTGAGATCACTGAGTCCAACCATCAAGTTAAGACCACCATGGCCATTAAACCATGTCTTGAAGTGCCACATCCACATGTTTCTTGAACACTTCCAAGGACAGTGACTCCACCATGTCTGAAGATGAGGAGTCTGGTTTCCTCTGGTGGTTAAATTGGGTACAAGATTTTCTATGCTCAGAGAAAAAAGATTAAACAATCTTTACTAGCAAAATTTGAGTTGGCAGTATAGGAAATGTGATCTTAAATGATATGAAACAATATAGGGCAAGGGACAGATCACTAAGCATCACTGAAAAGGGCCCAGCCCCATCCTCATGACCTCCTCCCTTTAGGTATTTATCTGCATTGAGAAGATTTTGCCCCAGGCTGCTTTTCCCCAAGCTAAAAGCGCCCCACGTCTCCCGGCATCTCCTCACCAGAGAGATGCTCCTGTCCCATAAGAGTTGTGAAAGGCCAGCCCCAGCCCAGGGTAGGAGCAAGCTTCATTTCATCTCCATTTGGAATTTCAAATCTGAGATGACACCATGCAGTTTTCATGAATCTTTCACACTCATTTATTCTTTACCTTTAAAAATTTAACTGGAATATCAGGTACTTCGGGTTGGTGCATAGGAAAAGCACATCCTGTCCCCGAATGCCTCCTCCCTGTTTTCAACTGTGAAAAAAGGGTAGAGAGCTGCAAAATTGCTTACAGAATTATGAGCAAGTTATGTGCAGTCTTTTAACCCTAATGGGATGTCCACATTTCTCTGATGGTTTTTAGCACAAAGAGTGTTTTTATTAGAGCTGTAAGACAAAGCAGTAATACTCATCAACACAGTTGTCAAAAGCAGACTCTGCTATTTTTCCCTGCCAGACTGGATACCATGGCAACACCTGGTTAGGAGAAGCTGAGGAAATATTTGAAGGTTTGCAATTGTTGAAGCCATTGGACTGTATCAGACATGTATTAATTGCAAGTGGATATGACAGCACATAGCACGTTTCTGAAAGGGAAGAAAACATCAGCACCATTCCAGGCTAAGGAATGGAACAAGAGATGAATCAAATACTGTGATGTCTGACTCCAAACCTGGTGTCATGCTTGCGTACTCATCATTTCCAAGGTCTGGGGAAAAGGTGGAGTTTTATTACCGGAGAAGTATTCCCCAGAAGAGCTCCAAAGAGAGGGAAAATAATAATAATAAAAGAAATAATCCCCAGCATTGCCTGACAGCCTAAAAGGGTAAAAATCATACATTTAGAAGTATTTCTTGAAACATTTGAGACTCCCAATCAAGCACAATCACAGTGATTTGGGATGAAAAAAATAAATGGTGTCAGCCTGGAAGTTTCCTTGGATACTGCTGGCACATTAGCCTCCAGAAGCAGCAGTGCTTAAACCCGGGGTGTAGTTTTAGGGGAGGCAGGAGAGAAAGCTGTTCTGATTTTTGTCTCTGCATGTACCACCAGGAAAAAAAAAAAATCAATGTTAAATGTACTCAGATGGACAGAAACATTTCCACACAGGATCTTTAAATCCTGTAGCTCTTGTCTATGCAGGCAGCAAACAGTAATCTTCTCCAGACATGGAAGGATGCTTGCAGCTGCCTGCAGTTCAGGGTTTCAGCGTGGATGTTTTCATGCATTATTGAGATGACAGTACACAGGAAACAGGTATCACTGACAGCACTCTGCTTTTTTGAGTCAAAGGGAAATGCTTGCAGTTCTCAGAGCAAGCTGTTTTTGCTGTGCTGTGTCTTCTGTTACATGACAAGTGCCAATCTGAGTTCTGGTTACAGAATGTGAACTAAATTAGACGGAGTTAATTGTAGCTCAGAGAAGCTCTGAATAATCTGTCCATGCTCCTTAATTCCGCCTTGATTTAGGCACTGTGTAGTAGGAAAGAAAGATCTAGAGTGGAGGTCATGAGGATGGGGCTGGGCTCTTCCCAGTGGCTGTCAGTGATAGGATAAGGGGCATCAGGTGCAAACGAACACAGGTGGTTTCACTTGAACTTAAGGAGGAACTTCTTCACTGTGAGGGTGGTAGAGCTCTGGAACAGGCTGTCTAGAGAGGTTGTGGAATCTACTTACCTGGAGACTTTCAAAACCCACCTGGATACCTTCCTCTGCAAACTGATCCAGGTAACCCTCTTTCAGCAGGGAGGTTGGACTAGGTGATCTCCAGAGGTCCTTTCCAAACTCCACCATTCTGTGACTCTATAAAGGTTACAGAGAGGGAAAGCAGGCAGGAGTTTGGAAAACTGAGGCAGGTCCTGTCCCCTGGCACAGACCTCTTGTAGGAAACTGATACATTCTCTAATGCTAAGTGTGGCCATGCCAAGTCCGAAGATTAGGCTCCTGGATGTCCCAGCAGAATTCCTAGTCCTGGGCTTCTCGTTATGTAGACAGATCTTCAGAATGTCTTCCAAGATATCTGTGCAGATGATAGGAGGACCTGAATATAATTGCTGCAAATGACTGCAGGTCCAGTTGTGGCTGGATTTTAGAGTGTAGGTGGAAAACACACTCTTTAAAACATATATTTTAAACCCAAATCAGCCCAGAGTAAGTTTCTTGGATTTATTTGAGCTGTTGGATGTGGTATCCTAAAAGGCAGTTAGAGTTTGGAAGAAAAAGCCATTTTTTGGAGGGTTAAAGGTGCTGCACACAGACCTCTTGCACTTGAACAGCCTCTGCAATGGAACTGAATGTCCTGAGTATGTCCACATGTGAAGCATAAACCTCAAGTTTTCTGCTGCTTCAAAATTCTTCATTTAATCTCAGCTATTTTAGGTCAGGAAAATGATTGCCTTTTTTTCCCCTTTAAAACAGAAAGCAGGGTACTTGATTGCAAACCTTAAGAGAAGAATAAGAAGAACAGTTCCAGGCTATGTTTAGCACTGAAACTTTCTTAGCTAAGTATTAAGTGAGTCCATGTCCTTAACTTGTTTTTTGTATTAGAATTCTTCTCCTTCTTATTCTTTGCATCCACACAGGTAGCTGATTTCTGATTGTTGCACCAAATTTCAGTTGATGTTTCCTTATGTTTTGTTATATTTCATAAGACCTGTACCAAAATGGGGAACAAATGATGTTTAAAGTATGTTATTTTCAGAGATTAGGAAGGAATCAGTGGTTAGAAAGTTCTTCCTCAGTGACAGCAGGTCAGCTACTGGCAAAACCGGCTACTTTTTCTGCTCCAGTTGTCTGGAGAAGTGTAAGCATTTCTCACTCAGCAATAGTAAAATGACCCCCACACCTCTTTTCATGGTTAATTGCAGCCTGGTGTGCAGTCTCAGTAGTTATAAACTGCTCTTCTAATCTACCACTCCTTGGAACTCTGTAGCACATTTGATAGCACCATGCATGTTTGGTGGAACAAACTCGATGGCTAAAAATCAGGACAAAAATACACCTTTTATAAATTCCATATCATGGAATCTGTGCTTCTTGTGGTAGCACTAGCTGTGGCTGATAGCATAACTGTCTTCAGGTGCCCCACTTTGCAATGGGACTCCATTTAATGTCAGTTCAGCTGATTAGGTTGACACCATCAGGTGGTCAGGGATGACTTAACAGCAGCCAGGTGCTGTTACTAATTTTCTTCTGGGTTTGCTTCTTCAGAAATCTTTAGCTGGGCAAACAGAGGCTCTGCCAGCAGTATACCTTCAAAGCAGAGAGGAATTGTTTCTTGGTTCAGGCAGATGAAAGGCAGCTGGGGTTTAGCTGCTGTGCTAGAAGCCTGTGCACTGCCCAGCGCTGAGGCAGCAATCAGAGAGCCATGGCTGGGCAGGCAGGAGGGGACAGCAAGGTCAGGACTGGTCTCTGTGCCCCCAGTATGCACCCTGCACCTTGCAGAAATGAATTTGCTTCCAGCTCCATTGACACTTGTGGTGATGCTCAGCTAGTGGCTCCTGGTGAACCCTGCAGCATAATGCCCAGGTCAGTGATTTTTTTCCCTTTTCTTCCCTGCTTATCTTTATTTTTCCTGTGGGATCTTAGCCCCCTACCTTTGTTGTTCGTTCTTCTCTTGACTCCCTGTGCAACATCAGCCTTGTCACAAAAGCATGCTACTTCTCTCTACGATTTTATCTCAGAGTAATCTTTCAGCAACCTGAGTGATGTTAGACAGCTGAGGCGTATCAGACATGTCTAAATGAAAGGCTGGTAACAAGTTAAATTTAATTAATACAATTCAATTGCAGTATCTCTTGAACTTTCAAACAGAGCGGAAGACATTAAACCAAAATCCATAGGAAGGTGTCTTTTAGACAAAGATATTCTGGTTTATGACTTCTTTTTCTTTAGAGTGTGGATCCATCTATGTGTAGTTCTCTGAGAAATTCTGAGGTTTTTCATTTGAATTGGGCAATTTCTGGAAGAAGAGTGGAAAACAGCCCAGCTGAATAACATCCTTGTAACAGAACTATTTAGGAAGCATTCATCAAAATTCTTGTCTTAAAACTTTATAAAAAGAGAGTGGGACATCAACCTATATTTCTAGTATGTTTGCCAGATGGGGGACAGCAATTACCAGATGCTCTTGGAGAGATATAAGTTTAACAAACCCTTTAAATATCTGCTTAGGCCTTGTCTAGTCAGTCAGGGTACTTAAAGAGATAATTCCACTCAGGTTACTGAGACTTAAAATGCAGCATGTGCTTAAGTGCATTGGTTAATTGAGGCTCTGGCACTAAAGGAATTCCCTGGGAGTGTCTATTCAGGAAATTGATTTGGTAAAACATTACTAATTACTCTGAACTTCCATAAGCTGATACTCTCCTGAGGTCCATTGTAATCCTCATTAGATAGATGAGAAGATGTCTTTTACCTGAATAAACACCAACTACTCAACTGACCAAGAGCAGGTCATAGATTTGGAGCTGTAACCCCATTAAAAAATCAAATCATCCCAACTGCAGATGTTAGACTTTGCATCTGCTTCTTCAGTGGTTGTAAGTGGAAATACAAGGAGCTTCTTGTGGGTTTTGTGCTTGTAGATGGTGGTTCAGCCTGGAAAAGAGGAAGCTCTGAAGAGACCTAATAGCAGCCTTTCAGTACCTGAAGGGGGCTGCAAGAAGGATGGAGAGAGACTGTTTGCAAAGGCCTGCAGTGACAGGATGAGGGGCAATGGCTTCAAACTAGAGAAGAGTCAATTTAGATTGGATGTTAGGAGCAAGGTCTTTACTATAAGGGTAGTTCAGCTCTGGAACAGGTTGCCCAGAGAGGTGGTTTCTGAAATGTTTGTCATAGGAAGTAGAATACTGAAGCACATGGAAGGATTGCCCCAGAGCTATGACACACATCACGCATGTGATCTGATGGAAAGCTCTAGAAACTGGATGCTTGGGTTTGGTGAATCAACACTGATTGATGTTTTCTGCCTTATCTGTTTTGAATGTTGCATCCTTTGAGCCCTGCAGGAAACTTTCCAGTGTATTCCTGGGATCAAAGCTGGGTTATGGATAAATAATTATACGGCTCATCCTGCTTGCCTTTTTGAAGTATTGACCCATTAGCTTTCTCCCAGTCCTCTGGAGCTTCCCTAGTGTTCCAAGACTTATTGAAAAATCAATATCAATTGTCTAGAGAGCTCTCCAGCCAGGTCTTTTAAAATTATTGAATGTAAGACTGATTTAAAAATATCTAGTTTTAGTAGTTGCCACTTAACAACCTCCAGAGTTACTATGGGAGTGGGAGGTATTTCATCATCTTCTGAGATGACTCTACCATCTTCTTCTAAATGCAAAGAGAGATCACGAGTCTATTTCTGCTGCTTTTACATCATTATTGACATAGATGCATGGCTTTCTTCTATTAGTAGATAAATACCAGTGCTAGCATTTCTCTTGCAGAGGCTATTTTGTTGTTCCCAGATTCTGGTTTACAGTCACTGCTATCAGATTTGATTTTATCTGAACCTCAGTAACTGGAAGTGCCTCTTTGCAGGTGAATGTTTATAAAATTAGTGACTTCTCCCAGTGTAGGCTGTTTAGGAAAAACTAGAAACAAAAACAATGACAAAAGCCCAAAACACCCAGAGCTCATCTTAACTGCAGTGCTGTTGTTATAAGAGGATGTGGGAGGGGAAGGATTTTCTTCTATTTGTTTTGCTTTTGTTTCCAGGAAATAGTCACAACCCCACTCTCCTGAAAAATATTCCTTCCCTTTCAGTGTCTGTTTTAGGTTAGTTTTGTTTCCCTGAAGCGTCTCTTTAGATATGCCACTTCCCAATCCTCTTTTCTGTACCTAGAGAAGGAAACTTTTTCCTTTTCTCCCATATTGAGCCTGTAGCCCCTTTTCAGAAGCTCAGATGGACCTCTTCATTCTTTAGGATAATTGCAACAATGCCAACCACCTTGCTGAGACACCTGCTGCTCTTCTAGCCACCCCTCCCCAAGCCTGGGAGGTGTGGGGGTTTTGTGACTCAGCTGCAGGACCCAGCACTTGGCCTTTTGAAACTCATCCCACTGACCTTGCCCCATCAATCCAGTCTATCAAGGTCCTACTGTAGAGCTTTTCAACCCACAAACAGATCAACACTCTCACTCAACTCAGTGTTGTCTGCAAACATGCGTAAAAAATAGTGTCCAAGATGGCATTCCTGACACAGAAACATCTTGGGTGGTCAACATGCTCAGCAGAAACTGCTCTCTCCTATAGTATTTGAGCAGCTTCTTTCATTAAGCAATCCAAGGCAGCTATTTGATAAGATGGGATTTCAACAGTAGCCTGGATAGAGTGGAACTGTGGGAGAGAGTGTGAAATAGCTGACACAGAGGAATTTTCTCCCATCTGCATCTTTTGGGATGCAGACAGAATCCCATCACCTGCCCAAGTTCTCAAAAGCCATGTTCCAGGATGAATACAGGGTATTCAATTATTTTTATGTGCTGGGAAGGAGTTATGGCAGCCATTCCACACATAAACATGCAGAGAGATGGAAAAGCACAGCTGACAGTTCTGTGAAGTCTGAAAGAATGAATGATCCTTTCGCTGCTGGAGAACTGCTAAGTCATCACAAAGCCAGTTTCTGCTTTCTTTCAGATGAGTGTCTCATACTGCTGGAGCTAAGAATCGGGGCCAATGAGGCTTTACATGAGCAAATTCAGAATACTCAGTACTTCAGACAATATTGAATAATTTGCTGTCAGTCTATAGGCTGAGCCCTGCAATGCATAATACATCTGAGTAATTTCAAATGATGAACGTATTCTTCACCAAAATCATTGTTTTCAAATGAGCCATCGACAGAAACAGACCTGTAATGTTGCAGCTCTATCTGAGAAGAATTCAATCAGCTTTCACAATAATGCCAAGTCTCTGATTCTGCAGTTTTAGCAAAAGAGCCGTTCCTCTGAAATCCTCCATCAATACATAGTCATGCAAAATATTGATCCCTCTGGTTGAACAGCACCCTGCAGGCTGAAAGCAATTTCACTGAGTGCATGGCTAAGGACAGGGAAAGCTGCTGAGATGCTGCTGCAACTGGTGCTGCAGAGCAGACATTTACAGTAGATGCAGCTCTAAACATATACAGCAGGGTTTGAAGAAGTGAGGCCAAGACAGTCTGGCTAATAGTTGTGGCCATCTATTACATACAGGATTATTCATAGAATGGTTTGGGCTGGAAGGGACCTTAAAGATTACCTAGTCCAAACCTCCATGCCATGGACAGGGACACCTTCCACCAGCCCAGGTTGCTCAAAGCCTCATCCAGCCTTACCTTGAACACCTCCAGGGAGGAGGCATCCATAACTTCCCTGGGCAACCTGTTCCAGTGTCTCACCACCCTCACTGGGAAGAATTTCTTCCTCATTTCCACTCTGCCTCCTCTCCTCAAGCTTCAATCCATTCCCTCTCAACCTGTCACCCTTGTGAAAGGTGCCTTACCATCACTGCTGACCAGCAATAAGCTTTGCACTAACTTTTCTCAGTTTTGGGACTTACTGGCATTTCTTCTAACTTGTTTGGCCAGAACTGCAGTTGTCTGATGAGTAGATGTCCATCACCAACTTTCAGGAAGAAAGAGCATTATGAGAGGTCCAGAAAACAAGTAAAGATCAAAATGATATGAACTGGTTTTGCTCTACAGAAGAGGAGCAAATTGTAATAGGTAGCATTTATAAGCAAGAGGCTGCTTTAGGAGAAGGACAACAATCTGTTTCCAACAGGAAGAGGTGGATTGGACAAGAACTGTTGGATTGAGCTTTAGAGCAATATACAAGAAGGAAAAAAGAGTTACGAGAATAGTATCTTACTAGAACAGACAGGTGGGGGAATAATAGCTTCTGCAGGAGAAAGGATTGGCAAAACAAAGATAATATAATGTCTGCCAAAGACAGACTGCACTGGGAAAGCAGGGAGTGTAAGTATCTTTTCTAGACCCCATGTTGTCCTTGTCTCCAAGATTTCCAAACCTGCCATGGCTACCCAGTGATGGTGTGGATGATGAAGTGTTGACAGAATACCAGACTAGCATATAACAGGAGATGTGGAGCCAGAAGTAGCAGTAGGACAGACTGTTCTAAATGCTTGGAGAGTTATTGACTGATGTGACAAAATAATAAGGGCTGAATTAAATAGCTGAGAAAATAAACACGATTTCTTGGGGAAAATCATATCTTGTGTTGCTACAGACAAGGCTACACGACATAAGGAGCTGATAGAGAAGATCATCTATGTAAAAGGTAATTATCTGAATTAGCAGTGCAGTGCTTATTTCTGGTTTGCTTTGCTGACAGAGTATCAGAACTAAAGAAGCTACAAGGAAAAAAACAAAAGGGCTTTTAAAACATTTCTCTCTTGCACAGTAAGTTGAACAAGCAGCAAATGAGGTCAAAAGGGCCAAATAATTGAAAATGAGGCTCCTGATGTAAGATAAACAAGGTTAAAGTTGGGAAGCACATTGGATACCATTATTATAATATCATTAAGTTTGAAACGCTGATGGGGTGCTGTAGAGGGGTCAGCAAACACAGAGATATTGCACTGTAAGAAAAGCTGACTTGGAGGAAATGTGAAAGGAGTTGAATAAAAATGGCTGAAATTCAATAATTCATGAAAAAATCAAAAGTGGAGAAGGGAGAATCTATTCTAGGTAGGTCACACTAGGGGAAAAAGTAAATAATGGCCATGTAAGCACAAATAAATGCATAAAGATTAAAAAGCAGCAAAACCCAATGTGGTCAAACCAGGCTGAAGTCCATGTGTGACCAAGAACTGCATGAAAGAGAAGGAAATCGGAACATTTAAAGGAATTTTAGAAGCCTTAATGACGGGGGTGGGGGAAACAGAGCGAATGTATCAGAAGGATGGAGCAGGAAAGGCTTCCTTCTGGGGAGACTGTGGCTAAGACATGGACCTGACACTCAGTGACAGCAATTCCTTTTCCCAGAAAAAATACAGGAAGTAGAAGTCAACAGGGAAAGGAGGATCAAGGAGGAGGGTAGGACATTTGTCTTCCCGAGCAACACTTGTGCTTGCTGCAACCCAGCTTCCTAGGACACCTGATAGGAAGTAGAGCACAAATTTCTCCTTCTGCTGTGCTTTTATTGTTGGGCGTAGTGACTTGCAAGATGGAACATTTCTTTCCTCAGATCATGTCAACTGTCCTAGCTGTGTCCCTTCCCAGCCTCTTGCCCAGTTTGCTCACTGTGAAGGGGAAGAATGAGAAACAGAAAAGCCCTTGGTACTGAGCAAGCTCTGTTCAGCAACAGCCAGAACGCTGGTGTGCAGTCCCTGGTTTGCTTTGAGAGCTAGCACAGCACGATGGGGGCTGCTGTAGGGAACGGTAACCCCGTCCCAGCCAGACCCAGAGCGAGTGCCTGTTCCTTTCTCCATCAGTTAAAGGGATTAAGCAGCTCTCTTTCAGTGTTTCCCCTGTATTACAAGCAGTGTGCTGTGCCTTTTTCTGAGGTTTAGCACATAAACTTCAGCAGCTTTCTTTCCTAACAGAGAATGCTGTCAATTCAAGGCTGAGGCTTTCAAATACTGAGCTCCAAGGTTCCTCTTTATTCTCAGAGGGGAAACATCCCAAGCCAGACATAATCTGTGCACTACAGCTGTCCTTTAGCATGGAGAGGTGTGAGCATTAATTCTTTTCTAGTTTTTCCCCTCTCCAGCCTGTTTCACATCTTTATGAAGCTCCACATAAAACAACTCCACTTTGCATTGTGTTTGTCATTGTCAATGTTGGTTTTGTTTTGTTTTTCAAACTACTTAAAGAAATGAGGTTAATGTGTAAAGTGAGACATGGTAATAGTGTGTCAAGGCTGAACACTTTAGTGGCTTAGCAATTGCAAACTCAGTTATTACTGAAACATTTATGACATTTTGAATTTCTAGTTCTCAAAGTTCTGAACAACTTTTAGACCTTGTACACTTCCCCCCCCCCCCCCCCCAGTCTTATTTTTCTTAATCATGTGGACATTAAGAACAGTCTCATTTTCAAACACAACTGTAGTGGGTTTCATCTAGGAAGAGAAATAGACAAAGCTATCAACTCTAACATTTTCTAAGTGAGAAACTAATAAGCTGGGCTCAGACTCATGTGGGGAACTGTGCAAGGTTGAGCAGGTCACAATATGTTTGTGTCTCTCTGAGCTCCACTGCTGCATGTTCAAGTTGTTTTTCAGAGTACCAGTCTGACACTGTTCGTGGTGTCTGAAGAAGGCACAGTCTTGTGCTGTTAGCAGCAGGTTTGCAAAGTGCATTTGGAATGTTTTCTCTGCTCTGTCAGCATGACATAGTTTCCAGTCTGCAGAAAATTGAAATGGTCAGGATATGAAGAAACACAAATCTTTGCATTGTAACTTTTTTCACTCTGGAGCATCACTGCTCTGCTCCCACTCTGTCAGACGCTAAGTGACAAAAATCTGAAGTACAACTTGCTGGTTCCCTGAAATACAGAAAGTTCTGGAAGTCAATTCAGCAACTACAGTACTGAGACCAGAGCTACAACTGTGAGCACTAAAAGTGCTTTGTATATTGTTTATAAGTTAAGGAAAGGGGGTTGGAATAGATGACCTTTGGAGGTCCCTTCCAACCCAGAAATATAAATGTTAATGAACAGTTGCATCGGGGATCTGCTTGTCTTATCAGTCTATAGTGCTACTGGTAGAGCAGCATAATACAGAGCAGCGATATTAGCATTGCAACCTACCAGAGGGTAAATTGTCAGCCAATCAGTGCACGTGGTGAATAAATGCTTCCCAGCATCAGGCAGTCTGTCTTCTCTTTGCATTTGGCTTTCTTCAGTCTGGGTGACTTGATGACTGACTTGGTTGAACAATAAAGTCACATTTCCAGTACTATGTTTACACTCAGTGCAGTTTAAGAACTGGTTGAAAGTAGAGGCAGTTCTGGATAAGAGTAGGAGCAGTTTGGGAGAACCACCCTTGGGCTGTCTGAGGATCAGGACAGTATGGTTTGGTTTCCTTTACTTTTTGTTTATCTTGTTTTTATTTCCCAAGCCTGTTCTTTTCACTCAGAATTGTTTTCTTTGGCTATGGGTGCTACCTCCTTTGCTCTGAGCTAAAGAATTCACTAAGAAAATACAAATCCAGTGAACTTCCCAGCTAAGGAATTAAATGAATTGCTAGTTCAGATTGTTCAAGGGGTTGCCAGTTCACAGCACAAGAAGGTCAGGTTGAAAACTCTTTTAACTGGCTGTGAATACAAAATGTTAATCTCCTGTAGAATGCTTATTTTCTTCACTTGTTGACTTCTCTCCTCCACCTTCCTTATTACCCTTAGTTTATTTTCTTCTTTTGCCATCTGTTTCCTGTTGTTGCTTCTTGAAAAAGTCTTTCATCACTCAGGAAACTCGAGAAATGTAATGCCCTGGCCAGCTTTAATACAAGTTTCAACATATTTTGTGCCAATTTCTCTGTACTTCTAGAGCACCAATTAACAGAGAAGTCTACACTTCTTGTCTCATTCTTCCAAAGGTAGCCATGCTCTGACCCTCAGCAAGAAAATGATGATTATGAGCATATGGTGAATCAATTTAATATCTTACTTATTTCAAAGTCTTCCTTATTACAGCTATTATTAGGTCCTGCTGGATGATCAAGCAATAAATCATTTGACCATGTAGAATTCATAGTCCTGTAATTGATCTTTTCATGTGTTTTCAGATAAAACTGCATAATACTTTCTAACTAAAGATAAATGAGTATATAAATTACTAATGTCCTTGAGGGACCATAGCTGGAGAAAATGATATTCAGGTAATATAGCTTTAACATCTTTTCCCACCTTTCCATTTTTTTTCACCCTTGCATTGCCTATAAAATGTAAAAGAAAAGAAACAAACCCACCTGTTTTGGAATTAAAAATGGTGAAGATTTGCTGTGGATTCGACTATTTTCTATATCCATCCACCTGACAGCAGGACAAACCCAATAGTATGAGTGGAGAAGGTGTAGCTCAGTGAACGAGATCTGAATTCGACTTTTACTTCATTGATTCACCTAGATGAGTGTTTTCAGCAAAGCCCTCTGCACTTCGGTGTACAGCACAATAAATTGATAGCACTTTCTGACCCCTGTGGACATAGAGATGTTTGTATATGCAGAGTGCTGCATGGACACTAAATGCTGCAGCAAATGTTTGGTTTGGCACCCTATCATGGAGCATGATTCTTTTATTCTCTCTGAAATAATTATATTTCATAGAATTGCAAAATCATTGTGGTTGGAAAGGATCTCTAAGACCATCCTCTTCAACCACTGAGCCAACACCACCATGCCCACTAAACCTTGTCCATATGTTTTTGAGCACCTCCAGAGATGGTGACTCCACCACCTCCCTGGGCAGCCTGTTCCAATCCTTGATCACATTTGCAGTATGTAATTTTTTTTCCCTAATCTCCAACCTAAGGCTCCCATGGCACAACTTGAGGCCATTTCCTTTTATTCTATCACTTGCTACTAGGGACTAGAGATCTATCCCCACCTCACTACAATCTCCTTTTGAGTAGTTGTAGGGAGTTGTAACCTAAGACCTGCCCGAATGATTCTTCATAAGTGGAGAGGGTGATGTACTCTGTCACGTACTTCACTTCTTAACCCATCCACATTTTTAAGGAACTGCAGAAACAATAAAACTATGGAGAAGGCTGAAGGGAGCCCCTGCTCAGGTGTGTTGTACATAAATGCATGCAGCCTGGGAATCACACAGATTAGACAACAAGCACCTAATCCAGCTATATGATCACTTCAAGGCTCTTTAGGAAGGACGAGTAGAGGAGAGAAGTTCGTCTATGTGAAGGAGCAGCTCAAACCCCGTGAACTGTTGTGTGGTGTGTATGAGAAGCTGACTAAAAGCTCTAGGGTCAGGATCAGGCAAGATTCCAGTGGAGGAACTCAAGAACGCTGCCAGGTCTTTCAGGACAACATAATCCAAGTACACAAACAGTTCATTCCCAGTTTTCTAGCAATTTTACTCATTTATTTATTTTTCCCCCAGAAGATGACAAATTTCAGAGAAGTTACAGCAAAACTAACATAATGTGAGGAATATGGATTGTAGAGATGAAATACGGCGTGGTGAGGTGTACACGCTGCTACTCACTAAGCTTTTATTGCTGCATCCATCAGTTCCTATTAAAATCCCCTGACAGAAAAGTCATCAGCTTTCAAATGTAACTTTATAAAGCACTTTCTGAAGCTGATCTACAGTTGGGTGTAAATCAAGGTAGCTCCACTCATTGAAGCTGAAGTTCTAGATAAACATTTGTAAAGGTGACTGCTCTAGCTAAGTCTCTGAACGTTTTAAAATGCAGAGTGTGGTGTGATTTTTTTCTGTAAGTAGAAAGCATATGCAATGAGAAAAACCACATCCACAAACAAAAAAATAGATTTCAGTAGCAGGTTTGAGCTCTCCAAAGAAACAAAAAGGAAGAAAACGTAAGTGCTTGGAGATGCTTCAGTGCTGTGATCAGTTATCAAGTGGCCTCTTGGTGTATCTGCTCTTATTTTTAACTTCAAGTTTAAGCAGGGATATTACCACAGCCTTACCTCTGCTAATGTATTATTGCACACCAGTTCATGGGCTAAGGGACATGGCTTAGCGCTAGGATCGGCAGTTGGGTAATGGTTGGACTTGATCTCAAAGGCATGAGGGGTCTACTTGAGACCACACATGGGTGCATCAGCCTCAACACATCTAAACCCAGCTTCAGCTAGGGCCAATAATTCCTGGGAATAGATTACTGGAAATGTTGTCTAGATTACATTAATGTGCTCCTAGCTAAACATTTTCACAGTCTGTCAAGGAAAACGCAGATGTTTCACTTCAGGTGAGAGAGTTATTATAATATGAATGTCAGATGCAACGAGATGCTGTTAGGACAGAAGTCACAAACAAGTTAGGGCATACACTGTTTACGGAGCATGAATCCATGCAGCTAAAAATCATTCTTCACAGTCTTTCATAGAACACAAAAATTATAGGATTGCTCTTCAGGATATCCCCATGAACTAATCCTGCTTTTCTTTAGAAGCACACAGTGTACAGGACTTGAAAAGTAGCAGCTGTTCAGTGGTGTTGCTCCGGGACTGAGGAAAGGTTAATGAGCTGTTAGCTATTTTAACATTAATGAGGGTCATGTTGTAAGTCACACCAATTCCAGCTGAATTTGCACTTAGTGGTTCTCTGTGTGTGGGACTTAATTCCATCAGCGCTGTAACTTCTGTCAGTACCATCTCTTACTCTCTTCCCTTAGTTTCACAGCTCTTTTTTAACAGCAAATAAATAAATAAAAGCATCAAATATGTATTAAAATCACTCCTTAAAATTTGATTCGAGCAGTATCAGCTAGAAAAGGTCAAGAACACAGCAATTCTATTTACAAGCCATGTCACAGATATATTGCTTCACGTTTGGAGAACAGCAGCTTCGTTCTCCACCTTCTGATTCATTTTCTAGTAAGAGTTGAAGTATATCTTAAGCTCCAGGAAAAAAAAAAAATATATATAAAATTGTTTTATTGGTATTTTTGTGTTCAGTGAGAATGTTCTATTTAGCTCAGGGGTAATGTGCACCTTTTTATTGGCATGTTAGTAAAAAGATAAGCAAGGCAGGCAGCATGCAAAGCTGTGCACCTTTCTCAGGCAATCACTTGAGGATAGCAGGATATCATTATTTTAGAAACATGTATAAATATTTGCTTCCATCCCATTATGGAATTCAAATCCTCTGTATATTCAGCTCCAGCCTTGAAAAGCAGACTATGTTTTGTTATAGGCACTGTTGGAAACATCTGTCTTTGCATTGGAGTGCATTTCAGAGCTCCAATGCCGTCAACAGACAGCTCCGCACTCACCTGCACCTTAGCATGACTGTTGATCAGGGCTGTGACTAAACAAAATAGTCAAATTTAAAGTAAAAAAAATGGTTTGCAATTAAAATTCAGTAAATTTAAAGTTTAAATATGTATTCAAAGTTGCCTTTTCCCTCTCCCACTGCCCGAAATATTTCTGACAGAATAGGAAGCAGGCAGTGTTAGGAGGAAGAGATGAGTTAGAGGAGGAAGGGATGAATTGGACTGTTTCGCTTTGTGTCTTCACTTAGCCTGTTTCCAGTTCCACCTGATCAGAGCTGCTGTTTGACTGTTGCATTAATAAACAAATATCTCAGCAATATTAGTGCAATTATTCAGTGGAAATTAGTTTATTTCCTCTGAGTGGGAAGGAAAAGTATGAGGAATATTCAAATACAAGGAATAATTCATGTGGTGGCTTCATGACATTTTGAAGGTTCATTTTCTTCCTTTGTTTAACAGCATAGAAAAGAAAAACTGAAATTGACCTTTTTTTTTTGCCCTAATATCAGCATTAAGAGTATATTTATTTTTAGATGAAAAGTAACAGAAGGCTCTGTATGCCCAATTTCATATTAAAATCAAAATAGTAGCTATAGAACAGAGCTGGCCATGCATAAAGGGACAGTTTGGAACATATGGAGTGTTATAAACCAAATTGCTTTTCACACTGCTGCTATTATTAAAGGTCCCTCTAGTAGTGTAATTTACTTTTACAATCTTTTCATTGGCATGCTTTTGGATATTTTTAACAGAGCAACACTTCTCCTTTGAAACAATTAAAAGTAAGATGACATAAATGATGATGGTCTTGATAACCTCAAACCGTAGTCCTTCCTAAGACAGACAATGATTCAAACGGTGTTAACGTTTCAGTCAGAGCTTTCTGCTATCAAAGAATGTCCCTCATACCTTGAACTGAGTAACTCTAAGGGAGTGAACACCTGGGAGGACAACTTCATGTTTTGCTTTGCTTTTACAAAATTGCTGCCAGGAGTCATTTGAAGTCTGCAGAAGCATTTTGAACATAGCTGCTTTTACTGCTTAATTATCCTTCATTGAGAAGTGCGCTGTTTTTGCTGCCCTTTATGGAGGAGTCTATAAGCAAAATTCACAATGCATTCCCTTTTGGTGAGATTCAGCCTCACCAGCTCAAGATTTTGCAGTGTGGATTTCCTTACACATTCTTCCTGGTGTTGGTCTGAATTGGTTGCATTGCAGCTGGGCTGCAGACTTACTCATTCCGCTCCGCTGGCTTTTTGAAAGGGAACTCGTACTTTACATGGATGGATAATAATATTCATGATCTGTATTTACTGGGCTTGGGTTTTTGTTGTGTTGTTGGGGGTTTTTGGTTTTTCTTGAATGTTTGTTTTAATTTTTAAACAAATTCCCAAATGCCTTCTGAAAGATAATCTGTTGAGAGGCAAGTTGTGTTACAGTGGCATGACATAAGGTTTGGATTTAATTACTTCACTTCTGAAAAAGACTTAATTTAATTTAGTTATACTGAGTAGTTTAGGGGATTAGTATTAGCTATACCTGCTGCATTTCTCAATTTCAACGTGTCTCATAGCATGGACAGATGAAAGCTAATGCTTGAATTTAATTTGATGACCTCTCTGAAATACAAATTGTAATCTCTGCTAACGATACTGGTAGAGCTCCCCGTGGTAATTGTTTCATAATGTTTAAATTAATTCATTCCTGCAACACATATTACCTAGGAAGCATATACATTATTGGTGGAGGATTAGGCATCCATTAGCTAAAAGGAGCATTTGAAACCTAGGCATGAAACTTGCTTGCAGAGATCAAGAGATAAATTTGTTTAGACTATTAACTGCAATAGACTGAGGAACGCATCTACAGTGTCTTATCTCGGTGTTTCAGCCATTCTTTCTTGGCTCCTCAGAAGCTCTGTCTTCTTCTAAACTAGATGAAGTTGAAGTTCATAGAAACATGGAATCATTAAGGCTGGAAAAGACCTCTAAGGTCGTCATGTCCAACCGTCAACCCAACACCACTGCGCTCACTAAACCTTGTCCCAGAGTGCCATGGCCATATGTTCTTTGAACACCTTCAGTGACGGTGACTCCACCACCTCCCTGGGCAGCCTGTTCCAATCCATGACCGCTCTTTCAGGTAAGAAATGTTTCCTAATATCCAACCTAAACCTCTCCTGGCCATTTCCTCTAGTCCTATAGCTTGTTCCTTGGGAGAAGAGACCAACACCCACCTAGCTCCAACCTTTTGTCAGTCATTTGTAGTAACTGAGGATGTCTCCCCTCAGCCTCCTTTTCTTCAGACTAACCAACCCCAGCTCCCTCAGCTGGTCCTCCCCAGCCCTGTTCTCCAGACGCTTCACCAGCTTTGTTGCCCTTCTCCGGACACACTCTATATCTTAGAGATCTTTTCCAACTTTAATGATTCTTTGACTCTATAACCTAAACATTGTCCATAACATCTTGCATGTTGTGCACTAATGTGTTTACAAACCAAGTAAAAGCATTTGCTATGTAAGACACTTAAGGTTTGAAACTTCTAATGGTAGCCTCAGGTGCCCAGCACATCTACAAGAACAACTTTGAGAGAGAATTTTGACATTAAAAGAAATAAAAAATACTAAAAAATAATCATAATAAAAATCCCCACACAAAACCAGTAGATAATCTTAAAAAGCAACAGATCTTCATGCTGGAAAGACTTATCTTATGTTCAGAAGCTTTTTGAAGATGTACAACCAGACCTTTCTCCATTTAAAGCCTATTAATGTGTCAGTTATGAAATCTATTCACTCCTGAAAATGTCAGTGCATCATTTCACTGCTCAGGAGTAAAAGCTCTTTGTATGACTTGCCTATTATACTAAGTATTATTCATTCCAAGTAACAAGGGAAGTAGGCATTAAATTGCATTATCCAGTTCAAAGTAATTGTTACCGAGGAAATAAATAGCCATAAGAACATAGGATTTGCAATAATGGATCAGACCAGTAGTTTATCTAGCCAAATATCTTAACTTTGACAGAGACTAAGATAGTAGAAGGTACTCCTTAGCAGATGATTGTTGAACAATGCTGCCCACAGGAGAAATTGGATACAGTTTTTTTGTTACAATCTGGCATGTATTTTAAGTTATTTATTACAATAAGAGAAATCCCAAAGCCTTTTCCTCTGTCTTTATCAAAAGAAATGTGAGTGGATTTTTTAATAGCTTTTTTATATATAGCCCTCATTATTATTTCATATGTATATTATTCTAGCAGGCAGAGATCACTGCCTGGATTATGATCACATTTCAAGATACGCTTCTCCACAATCTTGCCAGCTAATTTATGCTTTTCATCTTCTCTTCCAATACCTAACAATCCCCCACTGCTAAGCATTCTTCAGGTGTATTGTCAGGTGCTTGGTGGCGTTATTTAAACTGGAAAAAAAAAAAAAAAAAAGTAAGAAAATTCTCTCCTGACATTTTCTAAGGCCCCAATATCAAAGAGGAGTGTGATTCCTGGAAAATGACTCAGATTTCCTTCTCGTTGAACACAGGACACAATAACATAAAGACTGGTAAGGTGCACTGCATGGAGATTGATAGGTTGGGTCCGGGTTGGAAGGGACCTTAAAGATCATCTAGTTCCAACCCCCGTGCCATGGGCAGGGACACCTCTCACTAGCCCAGGTTGCTCAAGACCTCATCTAATCTGGCCTTAAACTCCTCCAGGGAGGGGATGACCTCCCGGGGCAACTTGTTCCAGTGTCTCACCACCCTCACTGGAAAGAATTTCTTCCTAATCTCCAGTCTGAATCTTGGAATGGAATGGAATTAACCAGGTTGGAACATGTCTTTGAGATCATCGAGTCCAACCTGTCACCCAGCACCATCTAATTAACTAAACCATGGCACCAAGCATCTCATCCAGTCTCTTCCTGAACACCTCCAGTGATGGGGACTCCACCACCTCCCTGGGCAGCACATTCCAATGGCCAATCTCTCTTTCTGGGAAGAACTTCTTCCTAACAGCCAGTCTAAACCTCCTTGGTGATCTTGAGACTGTGTCCTCTTGTTCTGGTGTTGGTTGCCTGAGAGCAGAGACCAACCCCCACCTGGCTACAACCTCCCTACAGCAATAAGGTCTCCTCTGAGCCTCCTCTTCTCCAGGCTAAGCAACCCCAGCTCCCTCAGCCTCCCCTCACAGGGCTTGTGCTCCAGACCGTTCACCAACTTCTCAAGCTTTAATCCATTCCCTCTCATCCTACCACTACAAGCCCTTGTACTAAGCCCCTTCCCAGCTTTCTTATAGGCCCCTTTCAGGAACTGGAAAGCCAATTCCACATAATTAAAAACCAAGCTAAACTGTAGTCCATGGAGCTGGGAAACAATTCCTCTCACAGGAGGAGCCGAAATAGCTCATGTGTAGATGTCTAACACACCTCTTAGATGGTCTGTTGTATTTTTATGGAATGACCCTGATTAAAATCTCTTGTTAGTAAAGAACTCCACAGCCTTTGAAAGTAACTTGCAAAATCACACAATTCCATCTTATATGGTGCCTTTGTTGTTGTTTTTGTTGCAGAAAGTCCTTGCCCTTAGCTGTTTGCAGCTGTGATGTGGACAGTCGGAAAGGCAGCCTGGTTAGAAGGGGAGAATAGCTGAAGAGAAGAAAACGCCTGCTAAAAAAATACTGACAGAACATGCCCAGCAGCCTGAGAACTGTGAGCAGGGGAACCAGAAGCATCCTTGAGAAGGGCATCTGGCATCTTTGAGTTACCTCTGGGTACCTAGAATCTGGAGATGCTCCTGGTAAGTGCAAACACAAGCACCTGTAATGGTACCTTGTCGTCTGAGAAGGTGAAAAATAGCCAGGGAAAAGGTGAAAATATTCCCAGAAAGTAAGAGCTGGTAACTGCCATTGGCAAGTCTAACAGCAGTAACTGAAAAATAAATAGGGGGAGGGGGGAAAGGGACAGAAAAATTTCCTCATCTCTTGGTGAAAACTAGAAACTACCAACATCTGTTGGCTGCTCAAAGTGGTGGTGTCCTACGCTAAAATTAGAATTCCTTAGTGACTACCCTTGACATAGTTCTACTTTTAAAATCAGGGTTGTTTTTTTTAACTTATCTAGCCTCCTTGTTCACACCATAGTACCCTTCCTAACAGCTAATTAACTTCATAACAACTTGCTCTTCTCACTTTTCCTTACACTTACAACAAGGAGTTGCTTTTTGTTTGCTGATTTTTAAAAGCCACAATAATTGGAATTTTACATTTCAGTCCCCTGCTTCTACCACTATCAAATGAGCTGAGGTTTTGTTTTTGCTTAGCCTGACTATTGGGATAAGCAAAAGAACAACTCCCAGGGGCCATGTAAGTGTACAATGAATCAGCTAAAAGAGAATTACTGTGAAGTAAATGCTATCAAATTTTTCATAGAGCTAAATTAGAAAGTTCAAGCTTCTCTACCTTCCTAGATGAAACACAACCCAGCTTCATCACTTTCAACATCATCCCCAAGTCCCAAGACCAACCCTTAAGCAGTATTTACTAATTCCCAAACACTCAGCATCAAAGAAAAGTTACAGATGTAATTCTAAATAGCCTTGACACCCTTGTTTGGTGTCTGAATAGCTGAAATAAGTAGGCAGACTGCCAAATATTTCTCCAGAGTTATTTCCCTTTCAGCTATATAATTTTAATTTACATGGAAATCATCAATACTTTAAAGTGGTGCTTGTCCATCAAGCTTGTTTATTTCCTATCTCCCAAATGTGCTGTAATAGAAATCCAACTCATTGACTGCTTGAACAAATGCAACCGACTCCAGCAAATGTTCACATTGACTGTCTCGGGTTCCTCTGAACTGACTGGAGTCCAACCAGTGGAGACAGACCCGTGTCAGGCATTGAGTCACAGGCTCACAGGGTGTTTTGGGTTGGAAGGGCATAAATACATTTCACTGAATTTCCACTGATTTCATATTATGCTCTCCTGAATAGCAGACTGAGCTGTGTGTAATTAGATGTCACAAAGGCTTCTTCTTTTTCTAAATCCATGTGGATATGCACAGCATCATAAATGGGTAAAGATTTAGACGGAAGATACCAGTGTTTAAAGGCATATAGAACCTGTTCAAAGCACAGTACTGAGAATAAGCTCTCAAATACCTAAGAATTTTGCTCTCGTTTGTTGCCCCTGCCCTTTTTGTGCCTTTCTCACTTTTCTGTTCCTCATTTAGATAATAGCTACAGGATGCAGCTGATGAAATTTTCCTGAACTCCTCATTCTACGTTCTTTTTGTAGTCAACAGAGAGGAAAAAACACCTTGGGGCATAATTCATTTCAACTTGGAGGTCCAAGATAGATCAGATTAATTACTTTTTATAAGTCTCTGTCTTTCTCCATCAACAGCAGAGAAGGAGCCTATGGTGACAAGCACAGATGTCTACATTACAGACCTCTAAAGTCAGCTTACTCACTTTCTGCCTTAAATGCCTTCAGGAAGAGGCTGAGCATTTTCGCCTCCAACCCAATCTCTAGAAGCCAAGAAACTCAGCATTTTCTGAGAGAGGGAACAAGGCTCCAGCTTAAAACCAAAACAGATTAAGATATAGTTTCCATTGTCTTTTTGCCTTTGTCTTGATGTCATGACAACAAAAGAAGGTAGGTTTTGCAAAGGGGAATGATGATTGTGTAACTTCTTTGTTGGTAGTGGAGCTGTGAGTCAGCATGGTAGTAACCGGCAAAAATAAAAGGCAGAAAACTTCTCATGAACAGGAAAATCTTCAGTCAAAGAACTGATATTTCTCTCTTCTGTCATAGGGCAGACGTGCTCACAGCTAGAAAATGCACATTACCTACTCATATCTTGCTCCAAAATGCATGGTGTGGCTCTATGCATGTAAAACATCAGCCTCGGTGCAGCCCAGGGCAGCCTGATCTAGTTGGAGGTGTTCCAGCTCGCTGCAGGGGGGTTGTACAAGACGACCTTTGAGGGTCCCTTGCAGCCCAATGCAAACTGTGAAGCTGTATTAAATTAGGAGTTCTCATCTCTCAAACGCTGCTCTTTTCTCCCAGCTCATATTTCAGGTTACAGAAAGCCAATCTTTGTGAATTCCAAACTTCACCAGGAGCAAGAATTCAATCGGTGGCATCTGTCTCAGATGTCTCATTTCTCCTTTCCTCACATCAATGCTTCAGGAGGGGTTTTGTTTTGCCCTTTGTTATTATTTTTTTCAAAGCTTCCCAAATTCTATATTCCTTTAGTTTTGTTTTCATTAATAAATAGCAGCCAACACAAACAATATTTCATATGGAAAAAACCCCACATCTCCCAAAAGCTGCAGGGTTTTTTTGTAACTGTAGAGTAGAAAGGAATAAGGCCAAGAGGTATTAACTCTGCCACGTTTCTTTCAGATGTTGCAGTTCCACTGATTGCATCAGCAGTGATATTTGGCAGGATAAACATGGGATGCATTGGTATGAGGGGAAAAAAACCAACACCTTTGGGCTGTTTATTCCACATTTTCAAAAGCAAAGCTGACTCTCTCACTCAGGAAACCTCTTCTAGCACTGTACTGTGAATTCCTACTTCAATTTACCTATACAGTTCCTATTTACATACCACACAATACAAATGTGGTTGACACTGTGTTGAAGCTCCAGAGAGTACACAACTTAGAATATTATCGTTGATTCATCCTGTTAAGATGTTGTAAAGAGAGATAAACCATTGTAAGAGGAAACCCATAGACAGGGTTTCACAAGTGCCAGTCTTTTCTTTAGTATTTAAATGGAAATATTGCATAAAATATTAATAAGAGTCCCAGAGAAGAATGCCAGCTTGAAGGGGTTTTTTTTCCCCTCCTGGCTGCAATAATCTCCTCTTGCTGTGAAGGCAGAGTTTAATTTACTGAAAGGCTTGCTTTGGGGGACCAAATTATATACCATTTAACACCGCAGGAATTAACCCAGGCTAACCTAAATCTGTATTACAGTAATCAGCTTCATCCCAAAACTTCCACAGGCTTTCTGCTATCACTATGCAGAGGTTTAGCACTCCCAGGAGTGGGCTAATGATCCCCTAACCCACAATTACAGAGATTTGCTTCTGCTCCCTGATCATCCCAGTGTTTTCATATGAGCTTAGGAAGACCATATGAAGGAACTCAGACAAGAACCATGAATGTGAAACTTGATTGTAGTTTGATATTTTTCCTAGACACTGAAGTTAGCAAATGCAGATGTGTATATAGATATATGTGTGTGTATATACATGTGTATATGTAGAAGTGTAAACCACTTTTTAGCTTGTATATTACTGCACCCAGTCCTAGTGCTCCCAGCACAAGAACTTGGAACTGCTGGAGTGGGTCCAGAGGAGGCCATGAAGATGATCCATGGGCTGGAGAACCTCCCTTACGGAGACAAGATGAGAGAGTTGGAGTTGTTCAGCCTGGAGAAAAGAAGGCTCCAGGGAGAACTTAGAGCAGCCTTCCAGTACCTGAAGGAGGCTAAAGGAGAGCTGGGGAGGGACTTTTAACAAGGGCTTGTGGTGATAGGATGAGGGGGAATCGCTTTGAGCTGGAAGAGGGGAAATTGAGACTGGAGATTAGGAAGAAATTCTTTGCAGTGAGGATGGGGAGGCACTGGAACAGGTTGCCCAGGGATGCTGTGGATGTATCCTCCCTGGAGGTGTTCAAGGCCAGGCTGGATGAGGCTTTGAGCAACCTGGGCTGGTGGGAGGTGTCCCTGCCTATGGCAGGGGGTTGAAATAGATGGTCTTGCATGGGCAGCAGAAGGGTTCTTGGGGATGTTACTAATACTTAGTTTCCATATCCGGGAACCTCTCTCTTCTACTTACAAGGCTCAAACTGAAATGATAGGAATCAATGTAAAAAATTAATTGTGGAACCAAAACAGTGGCAAACTTAATGAAAATTATTAGTTTAAGAGACAGAATTGGGAAAAGGAGCTGCTGGCATTGTCAGCAGCATGTAGTTGATAAAGCCAACCATGTGGCTTCTCAAAATTTAGTGGTTATTGAAAAATCAAGATAATATACTTCTTATCTCTGCAGAGTCAGACCTGTAGCTGCAGTGTGGCTCCTCAGTGTTCAGCAGATCTATGCCAAGGCTTGTTGCAGATCAACTTCACTGACAGCAGAAGCATAGCTTGGAAGATGGATTTCTAATTCCTCATCCAGCTACAGGTATAAAAAGGCTTATTCAAATATATATATATATATACATGTAGCAATGTGACAGGTTCTGAATAGGAATAAGTAAAGAAAATCTCCATGCTCTTAGAATGTGATGCTATAACCAGACTTGAATAATTAGTGTTGTGGAAATGGAGTTCCATTATCATTTCTGTTAACAAAACTAAAGTTTGTTAATAGTTTTCTGGCAACCTAGAGGAGCAGGGGATTTCTCTCATTTACTTACAAGATTCAATTTGATATTAATTCCATGGAACACCCTGAGGGTGGGTAGATTTTCCTGCAGAGAAGGAGTTCTACCCATTCTCACTGCTTCAGTTCTTCCAAGTGCATTGCATAATTAACAATCCGTGAAATGCATCTCCCAAAGAAGTTACAGATATCTGTCTTTGCAGGGCATAAAGAACACAAACCAACCTGAAATGAGGCTGTTTCACTGCCCTCAATAATTCAGACAGTTAATATTTTGTGTAAGCCCTTTTATGTTGGTGCAGATGTCAATATACAGCCAGTTAGTAAGAGGAGATGTGAATAAATACCCCAACAAACCAAAACCAGCACTCATCCTTTTATCAGCCCTGCCTCTCCTACACCTGCTTATAAAAGTGAATTCATAGAATTGTTAGTGTTGGAAGGGACCTCAAGGATCATCCAGTTCCACCCCACCCCGACATGGGCAGGAACACCTCACACTACATCAGGTTGCTCACAGCCACATCCAGCCTGGCCTTCAAAACCTCCAGGGATGAGGCTTCCACCACCTCTCTGGGCAACCTGTGCCAGTGTCTCACTACCCCCATGGGGAAGAACTTCTTCCTAATATCCAATCTGAATCTACCCATTTCTATTGGGTAGATCCCAATTATCCACAACCAGGTGGAAAGATTTGATGGTTCTTATATACCTGTCTAGCATTTCTCTCCCTCTGAAGTGTCTCCCTAAAAAAGAAACCAACCCCTGTTATATGCCCCAGGACCAGCTGAAGTTTCAAAATATGTATACAATGGGAAAGAGGCCAACAAAAATCTTTATCTGGCATGTTAATAAGGAAAAAAAAGAGGGGGAGAGAAAGAGGGGAGAGGGGGAGAGAAAGAGGGGGAGGGGGAGAGAAAGAGGGGAGAGGGGGAGAGAAAGAGGGGAGAGGGGGAGAGAAAGAGGGGAGAGGGGGAGAGAAAGAGGGGAGAGGGGGAGAGAAAGAGGGGAGAGGGGGGGGAGAGAAAGGGGGAGAGGGGGAGAGAAAGAGGGGAGAGGGGGAGAGAAAGAGGGAGAGGGGGAGAGAAAGAGGGGGAGAGGGGGAGAGAAAGAGGGGGAGAGGGGGAGAGAAAGAGGGGAGAGGGGGAGAGAAAGAGGGGAGAGGGGGAGAGAAAGAGGGGAGAGGGGGAGAGAAAGAGGGGAGAGGGGGAGAGAAAGAGGGGAGAGGGGGGAGAGAAAGAGGGGAGGGGGAGAGAAAGAGGGGAGAGGGGGAGAGAAAGAGGGGAGAGGGGGAGAGAAGGGAGAGGGGGGGAAAGAGGGGAGGGGGAGAGAAAGAGGGGAGGGGGGGAGAGAGAGGGAGAAGAGAGAAAGAGGGGAGGGGAGAGAAAGAGGGGAGAGGGGGAGAGAAAGAGGGGAGAGGGGGAGAGAAAAGGGAGAGGGGGAGAGAAAGAGGGGGGGAGAGAAAGAGGGGAGAGGGGGAGAGAAAGAGGGGAGAGGGGGAGAGAGAGGGGAAGGGGAGGGAGGGAGGGGGAGAGAAAGAGGGGAAGAAAGAAATCTTCCTGAAAATAGAACTAAAAGAAATTAATCTGACATGGAGGAGAAAAAGAATCTCTAATTAAAATCTTTCATAGTCTCCAATTAAGCAGAGATGCCAGTTTGGTAGGAAATGGGGTAAGCTTTTTAATGGTAGAGTGTTGCAGCATGTGAAAATAATAAAGAATCCTCTACTGAGAAAACAAATCTTGACATCTTATGCCATTGAGAGGGCTGTGGGGAAAACAGGACAGAATGCAGTCAGATGTGGTTATTTTCAAGCATAAAGGAAAACACTGGAATGAAGAGAGCACCACTGCATTTAGTAATAGCATTCCTGATTAATTAGATTTGGAATAGAGGTCAAATTGTCTGGATTGTGCTATTCACATTTTTAATACATGGAGTTGAAAGGAAAGACTTAATTCCATACCTCTGCTTTTAATTAGTATAGCTTAAAAAGAAATTAAAAAGAGAGGGAAAATGCTCAAAGTACTTTTCAGAGTAGAAAAGAAATAGAAAAAATAAAAATCAAGCTATAATAATCCAGTCCCAACATGAACTATTCATTATCTGCTTCTAAAAGCCACGCTGACATTTACAGCATTTCCCTTACACGATGCTGTGAACGAGACTAAAATGCTCTTAATTGGCCACTACAAAGATACAAATAAATCCCACATGCAAAAAAATCTTGAAGGGCCTTGGTTTAGTTTAACAAGGCTTTTTGCACCTTGGCCTTATGCTTTAAAGAGGAGCAGGACTGAAACAACACAGTGACTGCACCCAGAGTGCGCATCATTTCAGTCAGGATTCGCTCTTCCATGAGAAATCTCTTCCAGGAATACATTCTGCATGGCTAATAGCATCTCCCTACTGTACCCTTCAGGGTTTGCATTTGTCTTCTCCATTTCTTAGTTTACACCAGGGAATCTTTGATACCCTCAATAATCACTGGAAAACATTTTTGTCTTCCCTTGACCTTGTAAGTGCAGCCTTCCCCTGTGCCACACAGCTCAGCTAGGAGCCTAATCTACTGATGTTTGGGTGAAAAGCAAGATGTGCTGAGAAACTGAAGCACTTGTACAGTGTCCCAGATATCTAGGAGATAGAGATGCTCAGTACACTGCTGGGTGGATTAAAAAACAAACAAAATCATACTTTACATATGTCCAGCTAATTAAAGTAGAAAAGCAAATGTTACTTCTGACACCCCAAGTAAACATCTCTCTAGCAGTAATAGTTGTTTTCCTTCTGTGGATGGCACCAGAGCTGCTGAGTTAGGAGGTGTTTTCTGTGTTAACCTGCCTAGTAAACAACTTTTTGCTGCAGTTAAACAAATTCTCCCTCTTTAGGGGCTGCTTGGGCTGCTCCCCTAAGGAATGGCTTTAACCAGACACTCCCTGCTGTATAAATCTTTTCCATTCATGCTTCATCAAACTTATAAACAAATTCATTGTTTATATCATGGAATCATTAAGGTCGGAAAAGGCCTCTAAGATCACCAAGTCCAACCTCCATGACCAGTAGACTGAGTCTCAAAGAGCCACATCTATTCTGTTACTGATTCTCTTTGGAGACCAGGCAGGAATCCATCAGCCTGTTGGAGCAGCGTGGGTTGAATTTTTTGGCCATAGCCATCCTCTTCTTTTGTATATCAAAACTGTGACATTTATAAAAGGAGAATTAACCTTAGGAAATATCTATTGCCTTGAAAGCCTTGGGTTTACAAGCATCTATCCCATGCACTAATAATCAACCAATAGTTACAAAATGCTTTTTGATGGGCAATTGGGATTTCCTTTACCTTCCAATTAAAAGCAGGCAGGAACATCTCTCTCATTTTCTACCACACAGAACCTCTCACCACAGATAACTGATCTCTTCAATTCAAAACAGAAGCTTGAATCTTTCAGTTATGGAGAAATGTGAAATGACTCAAAATGAGGATAGTGGAACACTGGAACAGGTTTCTCAGAGAGGTAGTTGAGGCTCCATCCGTGGAGATAGTCAAGATGAGGGTCAACAGAGCTCTGGGCAACCTCATCTAGTGGAGGATGACCCTGCTGACTCCAGGGACCATTGGAAGTCCCTTCCAACCCAAACCATTCTGTGGTTCTATTCTCTTGAATAAGGCACTAGGAAGTACTGAGGTCCATAAGGATGTCTGAATGCTGGAACAAAATTTAAGAGGACAAACTTAGATGTTGAGCTGAGTGGTTCAAGCACACATTAAGAGGCTCTTTCCTCAGAGCAGTCCCTAACACCAGAGCTGGCACTATCGCGTCGAGCAACGATGCCCTAAAATCAATTCTGCAGTCACGTAGTTTAATCTATCTGAAAGGAAATTCCTCCAGAGCCATCACTGTTTCTATTAGGCATCCAGCCAAGAATTATTTTTCTCATTCAGCAATAAACCCAGTAATGTATTCCTCCCCCTCCCAGAGTGTTTAATCATGGATTTTACCATGTATAGCAAATCAGATTTCTTTTCCTGCCTAACCCTCTAAGATGATACTTGGCATTAGGAAATGATTGTTGCATTTCTAGTGATTTAGAATAATAATTAAAAATAATAAAACCAAGCCACACAACGTTTCTCAGCCTGCTCTGCAAGCAGCTACACACCTGCATTGTGAATAACACAGGAATAATCAGTGCAGATCTTGAACTGGGCTTGATTTAAAACAAAATTTCTCTCTGATTTTCTAGAAGCCTTTGGAATAATATTCCTCTCTATGTGACTGTGCCTTATCAGTGCACTTGTTAGGGATAAATGACCTTACAAGCCACTATTTCTTTACTGAAATCTGCTAACAGGTCATCACTGAATGAGAGCAAGTTGCAAAGAAGGTGAAGCTAAGAAAGAAATTGCAGTTTTCTGGTGTTGGCCATTGTTAAAGGAGTTCCTCTCAGGCTATTTGAGCCTGAAGTTAACAATAGCTTGCCTACAGAAATAACAAAAGGCCACAAAAATGCCATAATATTTCTATAAATACACATCATTGGAGGTTCTCCAAAATATCTGAAGGAGTTTGCTTAACAGCCCAATTTTCTTCAGACTGCATCTTGAGCAAGTCTTTGCAGAGGGTTGCAGAGCAGCATCCTCACAGACTGCTCTCTCCATCTGTCACTTTGTGCTAATGTAAGAAGCATTTTTTACATTTGCAATAATGACTCCATTTTTAGTGGATTCGTGTCCCAGCTGTGTGTTTACTCATTATGTGACTAAAGGTTCATCCCCACAAGCACAAAGGCGCACAGAGGCACAGATTCATGGAATGGTTTGGGTTGGAACTGGATGATCTCAATAGGTCCCTTCCAACCCTCCTGCCATGGGCAGAGACACTTTCCACAAGACCAGGCTGCTCAAGGCCTCATCCAGCCTGGCTTGATGGTGATCAGGGGAATCCCAATGAGCTAATCAGGGGGACAAACCTCAACCCCTCCCCTTTTTAAAGAAAACAAAATTATTGTGTGAATTTCCAGCCTCATCCATCCACCAACATCTACTGGTCTTCTTGTTTCCTATAGGGTTTAATTGATTCAGATGCAATTCTGACTTAGACAACAAAAAATTAGCTGGTTGGTGTTGTACCATTTCACTTCCTAGATGACCATTTACAGGTACTTAGAATCCAGGCATGAATGTGATGATTGCCAAGGTGAGCCAGAAAACAGGGATATTATTAGCCTCGGGAAGCTGCAGGTATCTGTGGTCACAGAACATCAACTAATTAAACTACCCTGTACGGTGTAGATGGGTAGTGCATTTTAGACTAATACTTGTGTTTAAGATCAGTAGTTCCATGACATGAATATGGGAAGCACTGCTGATTAAATGCCATTGCACAGCTGAGGAGTCAAATGATGCCCTTAGACATTCCATCCTGTTTTAAAAAATGATGCTGTCTGTATAGCATGACAACTACCTTCAACAAGATATCCAAGCAGGCCTTCCTAAACCTCACAGGAGCTGTGTTACTTATTCTAGGCATTCCATGTCTTTATTTCACCATCTGGCATGTCATGCCTGAGCTTAATAAAAAATTTTACAGCTTGCAAAGTCCTATAATTCTAAGAAGATGCTTATATAAAGAATAACCTTTAAAATAAGCAATATGGAAAGTAAAGTGGCAGGAATTTGATGAAAGAAGGAAGTGACTACACTTCTTTGCTTATCATCCTGTCTCCTAGTGCTAAGTTACCATGAGCAGAGAAGAAACTCTTAACTGAAACAATAATGAGGTGATTCTACTGTAAATTGAGACAGCTGATAGACATTGTGCTTAGAACCAGATAATCATTAAGTTTGGGAAAGACCTCCAAGATCACCAAGTCCAACCAGCAACCCACCACCACCATACTCTCTCTAGCCTCCTGGCTAAGAGAAAAGGCAAAGATTTCTCTGTTATAAATGACTTTTATAAAGATCTCAGCAACTCCTGAATCCTGCCAGCCCAGGAAGTGTATGAGCTGCTAAATATAAAGGAGGGTTGGTGAAAGCAGTGGACTGACAGTCACGATCTGGGTGCAGAATCATAGAATGATGGAATTGATTTGATTGGAAAAGACCTTTAATATCATCCAGTCCAACCATTATCTAGCTCTACCAAGTCTGGTGCTAAACCATGTCCCTCAGCACCACATCTATAACAGGATTATGCAGAGGAGTGTCACGCAGCAAGCATTAACCAGACTTGCTTTGGCAAGAGAAGGAATAACAGGAGAAATAAACCCCAAATCTCTCTCTCCAGGCAATTCAGATTTCAGGGATGTCACCATAACAAAAACCTACTAATTTATTCTGTTCAATCTCTCAAACCAGTAAAAGTTATCTCATTTTCGTCCTCCTTCCCCCAGAGATTTGAAATTTTAATTGTGAAGGTGTTATGGTTTGACACAAGACTTCTTTATTTTCCTGAGTTGTGCTAAAATTAATTCTATGATGAATACTTGAGGAAGTTTCCTTGTCAGTCCTAAGAGAGCCCCACGTTTGAGTGGCATAACTCATTTACACAGAACCTTACACAAAGAACAAGAAAGAAGGCAAAATCGTTACTGCTGTGAACCTCCAGAATCCATCTCTGCGGAGAGAGACAATAACAGGGACAGGATGTTGACCCCTGTGCTCATCAGGAGGTCCACAACTAAAAGCAAACCCAGCAGTGAATCCAAACAAGAGGCTACTTATTGGAAAGGGCAGGAGAAAATGCTGACACCCATATGTCACTACTGAAAAATTCATTTAAGAGCTTAAATGTGTCCTGTGGCTCCCAAAGCTTGTCCTGGGAGAAGGCACAGCAGCGTGCCAGCACGCTGAGCAGACAGGAGGAGTGCCTTGCACATGGACAGAAATGAGACAATTTAAAGTGAAAAATCCAAGAGAGCAAAGCAGAATTCATGTGCCAAATAGCTCAGGGACCAAACAGGGATTTTTTAAGCAATGCTGAACCGTTCCAGCATTTGGCAGGTGGGTTTGTTGTGGCACTTCTGCTTTTTGTTAACAAAATTGTGTTTGCAAAAGAACCCAGAGGGACTTTGCGGCCATGTATCATTGTATTGGTTTGTGCATCTTGGTACAGCTTCAGGAGATGATGCTTTCAAAGAGAGTAATTAGTAGAATAGTTAAAGAATCGCCACCAAAAGTTGTTTCCAGTTAGAAACACCAACCTGAAAAAAATACTCCATGGCAATGCAAATGATTGTATTTTCCTTCTGCTGTGGCCTGTTCCTCTCCATCTATAGGATCATAAAATGCACTGAGTTGAAACAGACCTCAAGATGTCACCTAGTCCAACCCCTCTACTGTAAGCAGCTGAAGTTTTCCATTTCAGAAGCTTGAACAGAATGAATTTCAGTAGTAGATGAGGTCTGGTTGCCTGGAAAGCTTGAGGAAGTTTCCTCTGCATCTGAAGCCAGTATTATAAAACTAATCTTTAACTTGTATCATCTCCAAAACCCTAAAACCTTCTGAGTGATGGTCCTGTCCTAATAGAATAAACTGAAGTCTCAGAAAGGTCATTCGAAGTCAATGGCGAGCTAACAAGCACAGGGAAAGCCCTGTAGAGATTTGGTTTCCAACAGAGAGAGCTCACTGAAGTTTCTAAAATTAGGTAGAAATTAATTTAGAATTTATCAAAAGGAATCTTTACATTGATTGATTTGACTTAGTTCCAATCAGACAGCAAACCCTGTTATATAGATACCCACAAAGATGTTCATGGCCAGGTTGGAGGAAGTTGGATGAGGCCTTGAGCAATCTGGGCTAGTGGAGGATGTCCCTGCCCATGTTGGAGCTAGATAATCTTTAAGGTCCCTACCAACCCAAACCATTCTACAAATCCATGAACACAACATATTTCTCTTTATAATGTAGAAGCTGCTGAAATGTTGACTTCAATGTTTGCAAGACAACACCCCACCCCCCCAAGCTATTAGTTACTAGATTAAACATCTACTTTTGTACAAGAAGCCGCTGAACTCCTCCAACTGCAGATCTATACTGAATGAACCATATGTTCATCTTATATAAGCACTGTAAGACTGGGATTCTATTCTTGAGAAAGGAGTTGGTTATTCCAAGGAGACAGATAGCAGTAATACCATCAGTGAGGCTGAGGCTTGCCTCTTCCTATGCTGGCACTCTTGGTGGTGAGAATAAATTAGATTGATTGTGCAGTCTGGAGCATGAGGCCATCTGACCTCAGTGATGCCAGAAATACCAGCAGCACTTTGCTTTTATTTCATTTCTATTATCTCTTAGCTTTTACAATAACTTAGATTTGGGAAATAAAATTTCCAACTCATTAAAATGCGACCTTTTGGCTAATGTGACTTGTGTTAGGCTGGAAGTTTTGCAGCTAGACCTATACATTTCATACCTAATATGTATCTAATCTCTACCTGGTAGTCAGCATGCAGGTGTGGCTACAATGGCATAAGCACCACGAATATGCATGAGGATAAACCAGGTGTCTGTGGTGGTTAGCACAGTCTGAATTATTTGGTTTAGTTTGGTTTAGTTTATTTTGTTCTCTCTCCCTTCCCTCTTCCCACCTCAAATCTCTATGCTTTAGCTTCTATGGAAGAGAAGGAAAGTTTCCTGCCACTTTATTTAGTAAATTCTGCACGACAAAAGTGTTTGATTTAATGAGTGAATGTCTCTGTGCACTCCTGTCTTGATTAAAGAATTGTTTTCCGTGCAAGCTGCCCGAATTTCCCGTGCATGTTAAGTAACTCAAACCATTACAAGGATGTCATTTATAAAATATGCCTAGAAAATACTGCAAATTATTTACACATCCCATTTTGTTCTCTGACTTTTCTATTCCAGTGAGCAAGCTGTGAATTCTAAAAGTAGAATCTGTTTTGTTTAAAACCTATAGCTGGGTTCCTGGGAGCTCTCTTGATTAGAGGCAGTTTCTACAGGTTTGAAGGCTACCAAATATTTGAGGGACGAGAATGTGGGAAGGCATAAATTACGTGGAGGGAATTCAAGTACAAAATGTTAGCCTTAGACTGAAGGTAGCACCAAAGGGGGTCACAATTTCCTCTGGATGGGTCTGAGAAAGCATGAAGAGAGAGTCTCAGAAGAGTCAGAAAATCTTTCAGAGAAGGGAGACCAGAGAGTGGAATAATAATAGAAAAAAGGTTCAGGTAATAGAAGATGAGAAAGTAAAATGGTAGGAAAAGGTTATATATTTTGTCTTTAAAGGTTAAGGAATTAAAGAAAACCAGATTTAGGCACTGGAGGATGGAGGCAGTCAAGCCAAGGGAAAGGAGCCACAAAGCCCCACAAGCATTTTGTAAGAGGAGCTGTAAACTCCAGATACTTGCAAGATCATACCCAAGAGAACAGCAAATTCTGAGTTTTTCAAGGCTGAACTGTGTGCTGTAGCAGATCCCAGCAGATTCCCACTGACATTTTGAAACAGCAGCAGCAAGTTCACTGAGTGGAAAAGTTTCCATGCTCTTGGGTCCCTTGAAAACTGATGTCTCATCTAGAGATAGGGCAGAGTGAAAGTCAGCTGCTCAGGCAGCCTTCTCCTGAGGTGATGAGGGGAAACAGAGAGACACTGAGTACAGAAACTCTACATTCTAAAATGTGTAGAAAAACCATAGCTGAAACAAAAAGAAGAAATCTTCCTCCCCCCAAAAAAAAATTTAAATAAATAAAAATATCTCTGGCACAGCCTTAAGAATTCGGTTTTGTCATTCAGATTGATTTTGCCTGAAAAAGGATATATTATATATTAATTATATATTATAGCCATCTGGATGCATTAGTGTGTGACCTGCACCAGATTCTATGGTCCTGTTCCGGCAGGGGGATTGGCCTCAATGATCTCCAGAGGTCCCTTCCAACCCTAACATCCTGTGATCCCATGATATATTCTGTATTAATTATATATTATTACATACTATATATTATGTATAGTATATTTTAAATCTATTTTAAATGTATTTTACATATGTTTATATATATCTTTATTTTTCTTTTCAGATATCTACCTATACAAATGCATTGTGGAGGTGGAGACACCTCCATGCATCATTAGGCAAGTCAATTCACTACTGAAATTACAGTTTTCTCTCCACTGGCCACTTGAGAGGCATGCAGATGCTCCTCAGTAATTGCCTCGTTTTGTTTGGGGTTTTTTTAATGCCTTGTCCTTTTCCCTTTCCTAGTTTCTGAGGATCAAGTCAGTGTTAAGCATGCCGTGCATGTGCAAGCATTAAAACATTAGTATAAGGGTGCTGGAGGACAACTGGTTTCACTTGTAACTGATGGGCTTTCAATGCAGACCTTCAGTTGTTATGGCAACCTTCAATTAATGAAAGTGTCATCAAAGCCATATTTCTCCCCTCGCTTTACACAGTTATCTCCATTAAACCTCACTAAATATCCCTTGCTCAAGCAGTGACACAGCTGCACTTAGAAACTGTATGAATTGCAGTCTCTGATAAGGAAACCCCTCTTACAACTTAGAAGTTCATTCTGAAAACAGTTGATAATTTACTAATCATCTACACTGATTAATATCTTGCATTGCAACAATGAAAAAATTTTTTACCAATATTATCATTATGCTGTATGGAAAAAAAACAGAGCTTAATAGTTTTTTTGATCCATTATTTATGACAGATAATGTTTAAAGTATTAAGTATCTATGAGGCATAAAGCCCTGAGTAACCCTGGCCTGATTGCAGAGTTGACCCTGCTTTGAGAAGGAGGTTGGGTTAGAGACTTCCTGAGGTCTCTTGCCACCTAAACTTTCCTGTGGTTCTAGGAGCCTTTCCTACAAAGAAATTAATTTAATCCATTAATTAACATTAATTTCAAACAGGCTGTTGGCTGTCATAATCATGAGATCTTCCAATTCATCAATGAGTCTTTCATCAAAGTTCTAAATTAGATTTAAAACAGAACAGAACAAAACCAGAACCAAACCAACCGAACAAACCACTAAAAAAAACGCACCTATAAATCTGTTTTTCCAGGAAAACAAACAAATGGAAATCACTACTCAACCTCAGGTGACACTGAACCCTGACCACCTCTCAGTTGGACTATTTGCATTTTGCCTCCAGTGGTTTGCAAAAGCCTGGCTGCTGTTACAGAATCAAAACTCAGGAGCTTTCTGTTCTCTACAGTTACACTTTGGGCTTAAATAGCAACCCAAACCTTCACAAAGGCTGTCAAGCCCCAGGGATCAGTAAATAGCAAGCACACAATGTTATTTCTTTTGGTTCCTTTCTTACTCATGAGTTCAAGAGCCTTTTCTGGCTTCATGGCCAGAACAGATGAATTTTTGATTAAATTCAACTATTTTGAGTATTTTTTCCTTTGGACTTACTACTCACTTTCAATAAATGGATGAGCTCCAGCTATTCTTCTTGATGTACACTCCTGAACTACAAGAGAGCAAAAGTTCAACTTTCAGGGTAGATAAAACACAAGGAAAACACAGCAACAGTATTCCAAAAATAGTAACCAGCCAAGTTACCCCAAGTCTCTTCATTTTGATGGCTGTACCAACCCTGGAAGAACCAGGATGTGATAGTGCCAAGCTTTGCTGTGTTTCCAAGAGTTCCAGAAGGATTTGGTGTTTTCTTTTCAGGATCTTCAAATCAAGACTGAGTTTTAGTACAGATTTTATTATTTTTGTTACAGATTCTTTTGTTACAGAATAAAGCCTCCAGTGTGGTGTAGATGTGAGATGTCCAGAATTTAACCACGTGCACTGAAACTACCAGAAAACAGAATCTTCCCCCCCCAGTAACTCTGTATTAGTCTAATACACGTTTCTGATCTCAGCTGGTTGAGGCTCTGCTAACACAGCTGATAATATCAAACTGGCATAAATAAAGCAATGACATTTTTAGTGCATGTTCCAGTGGTACAAAGCGCTACCATTACACAATAAATACCTCTGCTTTTATTGGAAAGCTGGGAGCTATTCCATCACTGTAACATGTACTAAATAGAACTTTTATTTCTATTATGCCAAATAAATGAAGTGAAGCCACAAGGAAGTGTTTTAAATGAAGTGTATTATAGGGAGGGAAAGCAGACAGAAGATTAAATGAGAAAACAAATCAGAATGATATTTTTGTGTGAAGAGGATTTACTCAGAAAGTAGAAACTTGAGAGAGACTGACTGGAGAAGAGAAGGCTTCGGGGGAGACCTCAGAGCAGCCTTCCAGTACCTGAAGGGGGCCTTCAAGAAAGCTGGGGAGGGATTATTTACGAGGGCTTGGAGTAATAGGATGAGAGGGAATAGATTGAAGCTTGAGGAGGGCAGACTGAGACCGGACCTTAGGAAGAAATTTTTTTACAATGTGGTTGTTACAGTTTGCCCAGGTAGGTCGTGGGTTCCCCAGCCCTGGAGACGTTCAAGTCCAGGCTGTACAAGCCTGGTCTAGTGGAAAGTGCCCCTGATTGAGAGCTGGATCTAGATAGTCTTTAAGGTCCCTTCCAAACCATTCCATGAATTTATGACTGTATAAAACTCAAACCAACCAACCTTCCTGAGAGGACACCATGCTAATAGAGCTTCTGAATTGTTCAGAACACCCTTAATAACCCAGTGCCACTCACGACAAAGCAGTTGGTGCAAACTCTGTCTGCCACAAGAGCCATCAACTTTGACAGGATTTCTATACACAGATTGCTCACTGGGTTGAGGCTCTAATGATGGTAAACTACAACTTGCTTATTTTAATGATTTTTCTAATTGCATTTTCTCTTTCTTTTTTTTTTTCTTTCTTTCTTTTTTCCCCACATTTTTCAATCCTGTGTCTCCCTTTTCTTTTGCAATACTAGTTTCTATGGAAACTGTAAGGACAAGTCCATGAATGGAGTTTAATGATGTCAACTAGTGCTACCTGAAATCTATTTATAGAATAGATCAAAATTAATGTTATTATATGTGCAATATTCTTCTTTGTTAGATACCATCAGTGCCTGGATCTTTGGCACAAAATAAATGATGCTTTGTAAATCTAGCCTACAAAAATCCATATGATGCATGTACCTAAGCTGCAGCTCTCTTTTGCTGTAGAATGAAAGCTCATGTCCTGGGAAATGCCTTAATACATTGTACTGCAGGTGCTGCAGAAGCAGCTTTGCAGCACTCTCTCCTGAAATGTTTCCTCCCTGTAGCTTCATTTTTCCCTTACTGAGCTTTTAAGACAGTAAAAAAGTAGACAACTGGCTGAAACATTTTATGCCCCTTCAGTAATTAGGAAGATGCAAGTCCTCTATGCTCAAAAAAGCTGACCCATTATGATCTATGGAGAAGAATGAGCTTCTGCATTTCTTCCTAGTCTTGATGGAGGTAGAAAAAAAGTATTCAGATCTTCCACTAGGGAATCTGAACTCCTCATTCTTCATTGCATTCTTCACTGCTACAGACATCAGAACAAGTAGGCCTCGCGGTCTGCACCTCAAAACCTAGGAGTCTGATGTTCTGAATCAAACCATAGAATAGAATCATAGAATTGTTCTGCTTGGAGAGGACCTCTAAGATCATCCAGTCCAATCATCAACCCAGTATCACCATGGCACCTGAACCATGGGACACCAGATTACCATGTACTCTGGGACACTGGAGTACCCTGTCTGCACATTCTTAATACCTCCAGGGATGGTGACTCCACCACCTCCCTGAGCAGCCTGTTCCAATGCCTGACTGCTCTTGCATGAAAGAATTTTTTCCTAACCTCCATCCTAAACCTCCCCCTAGCCATTTCCTCTCATCACTTAATATTAGGGAGAGAAGAACAACACCCACCTCACACCACCTCCTTTCAGGGAATTGTAGAGGGCGAGAAGCTTCCTTTTCTCCAGACGAGACAAGCACGAGAACCTCACCCACTCCTCGCAAGACCTGTCCACATCCCGTTGGCTCTGGTCTTCTGAAGAGTTCAAATTCCTCTGTTCTTAATCCATTTAAGAGAGAGATGTATGATAGAGAGTCATCATTTTAAGATCTATTATATGCCATGAAAAGCAACAATGCTAGAATGTAGCTAGCGAAGAATGTGATTGCACTTATAATCTACACCGTTAGCAAACTTACACTATGGGAAAGTTTTCCCTCTATCCAAAAGTATCTGACAGAGTAGTGCTCTCAGTTTTCTGAACCAATTCTGAGCCCTGCTAGTATATGAGCAATAATTCAGAAAATGATAATAGCAGACACAAAGGCATTCAGAAATAAAAGCAAACATTGGGAAACTCTAACAAATGCTTTCAAAGAGAATTAGATTAGGTGTGAGAATGCAGGAGAAAGGCAAGGCAATGAAATGCTCTGTGACTCTGCTTTTCCTGGCTGACAGGCTTTTGTTTTCTCTGAAAGAAACTGCAAGATAATCAGGGGTTTGCTACTTTTATATGAGTCCCCAGATTTCTTCTTTGTCTGCTTTTCAATTACTTTGGTTCTTCTCTTCATTCACATTTTCTTCCTATTTTTTTTTTCAGCATAGTTTCTAAAAGCGAATGGGGGGTAAAAGCTGAATGCTTGAGTTAGGAAATGTAGGGGAAAATGCTCTTTCCCCCCCCTCCCCCCCCCCCAAGTATGATTAAATACAATTCACACAATCATAAATAAGGTATTTCAAGTGAAAGGAATAAATTCATTGGGAAATCGACAGTTGCTGCCTGCTTTATTACCTCAGCAATCTCTTTCTCCAAAACATAAATCACAGGAAGATATGTTCAAATCAAAGCCAATCCATCAAGCTGTTAAAAAGAAGTAAGGAATGAAAACCTCAGACATAATTCACAAATGTGCTATTCTAGTTTTATACTAATGGAACTCCACAGGCTTTTTTTTCCCCCCTTCTTCTTCTTCTTGTGGACATTATGAAATAAGCTTAATTTATTAGCTATTCCAGTAGACAAAGCATTATAAAGTGCAATCACCAGCAGTTTCCCAGAATATCCATTCCCTGGAAAGCATAAGAACATAATGTGGTAAAAGGCTTTAACAGCAGCTTGCTCAGCCTCTGTGTCAAAAAGGCAATGCACAGCCCCAAATTCCAGCACGATGGAAGTTGGGCTGCTCCAAAGTGGCTCCCTGCTCTGCAGTGCTTTTAGCAGCATTATACCGAATGGGAGATGGCAATCTGACTTGATGAGCTTTGTTATTGCTTCATTTGGATGAGTCAGAAAAAGTTGTCTTTGTAATGAAGTTCAGGGTACATCAGAATCATTATTGGGGGCATTGATTGCATGTGAAATGATCAAGCTTACCAAGATGCTTTGCATCCAGTCCCAGACTGGATTCTGGTTTGATGCAGGTGATTCTCCATGTGCCACCAGCTAACTTCAGCAGAGCTCCTTCTGATTTACTTTGCTTTAGCCAAAAGAGAAGGCTATTAGCCAAAAGGGAAGGTTATTTTGCTGCTGGAAGAGTAGACTTCAGTACTTAATCTCCTGGACATGCAACTAATGAAACTGCATAGTTTTCTTAAGTCCTGAAATGTATGCTGTGTTTTAAGAGCTGTATTGGTGATGTGCTCGTTCTCAGCTATCATCAGTGTCAGCTTTCAGCCAGGTAGGCTACATGCAAGACAGATGCCTCCTTATCTATGAGTGAACCTAATGAAACCCTCCTTGATCTCTTAGAAGGAACCTTCATTCCTGTTTGCCAGCCTTGAAATAAACCACATATTTTGTACAAACTCATTTCCATTGATTTTCATCAAGGACTGACTTCAGGACATTGCTATTCAGAGGGTAAATTCATTGTGCATTAACTAAAGTCGGACATACACTGGTTCTGTGTCAATTGATCTTAATGTAGTTTGGTTGAAATACATGAAAATATGAAACATTTCAGTCATAGTGGACCTGAGAAAACTGATTCCATATGCAAGCACAAGTTTAAACCACACCTTTAAGCTCTCCCTAATACTTATCCTAATGCATTTTATGGACACAGGAACCTCAAAGTTCAGAATTTGTAATGAGTATAATAATAAGATGGTTTCTGCACCATTAACTCTTCTTCTTTTTCTTTTTCCCTCTCACACTTTGGCATTGACACGTCATGGATAAATTCCAAATTCCAGAACTTGTTGGGTTGTATTTTTTTTTGCACAGCTTTGTCTATGTCACTTGGAAAGATTTTGCCATCAGTGCTTCAGATCTCAAATGTACTTCTGCATATGTTTGACATTTAAAATTAAATCTGTCATTTGCATAATTCTTAGCTCGTTTTTGAAAGACAAATTTGTTCATGAGCCCTTTTCCTAGGCCCTCAGTTGTCCATTTTACAAGGTAAGAATTTGGATTGTATGACCTTCAGTTAGCTACCCCCTTTTTGACCTGACTTGAATAGCTCTGTGGAGTTTACCTAATGTAAGCAAATCTTTGCCATACACTCTGTATGTAAGAATACGTGGTGGGTTGACCTTGGTCACCAGGTGCCCACAAAACCACTGTCACTCCCTCTCCTAAACAGGATGGGGTAGAAAATATGATTGAAAAGTTCATGGGTCAAGGTGAGGACAAGGAGATCACTCACCAGTTACCCTCATGGGCATAAAGAGCTCATCTTGGGGAAACTGATTAATACAATTACCTGGGATTGCTCCCAGTGTAACTGCTTCTTAAGGACACACACGTGGTGGCACTTAGAGACAGTCAACACCTGTTCCCTTCCCTCAAATCATTTTCATCTGTGTAACATATTTACTCAATATTAAAGCTGACACACACCTCCCACTAACCACCCTGACCCTTCACAGCACAACAAATTTTGTACCAAGGATGGGGGAAACAAAAAAACAAACCTGCAAAACCAAAACAACAGAAACACAACAAACTCCACTAGAGCTCTACAAGAAGTTATTTCAGCCAGTGAGGAAGAATCCAAATCCTCATGGGAAAAAAAAACACCAAACTTCCTGCATGCCAAAGGTGGAAGTTTAGCATCTGTTTTGGAAGAAATATAGATAGTTTTTGGAAGAAAATAAAGAAGGAGAAGTACCTGGTCTGGGGTTGCAGATGATCAGCTGTAACAGCAATCTTTGATGAAACTTTGCTTGAGAGAGAGAGACTTTCATAGCTCCTCCATACCTCAGGTTGCTGTGGGGGTAATTCCACAAGAGGCTTCCAAACTGTCACAACTTTTAACAGGAGAACGGTGGGAGCAGATGCAGTTATAATGCTGTAAAGGAAATGTCACTATTTTAAGCAAGTGAGTATCTGTAGGCAGGTGTTTTACAAGGATTCCATGCAGTTAAGTGAGTATTGGAAATGCCAGCATTCTACCAATTAGATGTTGACTAATAAGAGCATTTTGCTCCCCCAAAATGCACACAGTGTGTGGGGTTAATGGATTTTTCTTTATAGTTCATATACAATTTGGCATTCATTTTCCTTCTTTTGCTATAGGCTTTACACCATTTAAGCCATTTAGCTCCAATGACTTTCTAGCTTAGCTTTTGTATTCAGATAACACACACACACACACACCCCACAAAACACCACCACCTTTTGATTTGAAGTATTAAAAAGTGTAAAAACCACAGTGGAGCTTCAGCTTTGAACTCACATTAAAATTGAACTATGAAGGGCAATTCAAGCTTGAAGTGCTGTTTGGAGCTGTAACTATACTCATAAAGAAACAGAATGATTGAAGTCTTGGAAGATAGACACCAATAAGAGAAGAATGAACAAGAGAGGAATTAAAAATAACAGGGTTTGCTTTAGAAATATTTTTCTCTCTCTTCCTTTGTTATTTTTTCCCCCTCTCTAGGTTATTATTTATTTATTTATTCATCCTAATGGTGATTTTTGTGGGGTTTTCTATTCCTAAGAAAAACCAAAAGGAAAGAACCCTGTTCATACACAAGGGCAGCTATCCATTGGAGATGATGGAGCCAATTCCAGCCAGAGCTTTGTAGAATTAGAATAGAATAGAATAGAATAGAATAGAATAGAATAGAATAGAATAGAATAGAATAGAATAGACCAGACCAGACCAGGTTGGAAGAGATCATCATGTCCAACCTATCATCCAACATTATCTAATCAACTAAACCATGGCACCAAGCACCCCATCAAGTCTCTTCTTTGTACAATCTTTGTGTATCACTTTTCCTGCTTTCCTCACTCTGGGTGTTTATTAGACCTGGGCACAGCAGGCAGTACGCTGTGCCTGTGCAATGGGCAGTCCTTGCAGGCTCAAAGGTGTTAGAGCCCCCAGACATATTTCATGAATGGTTCTGAAATCTCAGGCTTCATTTGGAGAGTGAGAGACTTGCACTGAGGCAATTCTTTAACCACAAATCCATATTTTATTCTTTCAAACTTTGTTCTTCCTCTCTTTCAAAACCTTAACCTGTTTAAACATCTTAATGACAAAAAAAATCTTAATCTTCTTCCATTAAAATTCAAGAGTGGGGGATATCATTACTGATACCATCAACACAGGAAGGCTAGGCAGTAGCAAGGGGTCCATAAATTTGACTTGCATTTCATTGAATCACTCAATTTCATCTCTTTGTTTTCAGGTAATTGCACCAAATCTAGCACATTTGCCTTCCTTCTCCTCTTCTCTGAACAAAAAGTGGACAAACTAGTTGCTTTTTAAATGGATGCTATTACCCCTGTTCGATTGCTAGCAGATAAATTGACTGTAATAGTTCACAAGTTTCTACTTCATTGACTCCGTTTTCTCCTTTCAATTATGAGAAGTAAATTAGATACTTAACAGTAACATAATCTTCACCCAATAAAGCTGAGTAACAGAATCCCAAGCCAAGACCAAAAGTACCTTCTTGGCACTGTTGCAATTGTTTATAACATCTGATCCTCTTTCACCTTTAAGACATGCCCAGATGGTCACTGTGGGTTAAAAGCTACACACCTCTGATGTTTCATCCACACTCAGCTTGTTTCTTTTATTCCAGCTGTTAGCTCTGTTCTTCATGGAGACATTTACAGAATTGGATTTTTGGCAGCATCTCAATCACAGCAGCAGGGAATGGAATGATGATGGTAGGGACAGTCCAGTTCTGAAAGTGTCTGTTTCCACATTCATTAAAAACAAAATCTTTTCCTGATCATCAGGCAAGTATTATCCCCACATTTTGTCCCATCTCTGTATGGCCATACCTGCCTCCCTTGACATAAATGTGAAGCTGTAAACATCTTGGCCTTGTTACTTCTGAGTGCAAGCTCCAAGGTGGAATTCATGATGGTTAAGACATGGAAGAGTCTTTTGAACTGTTTTACATGCAAGTTCACCTCTGTGTAAATGCACATCCAACAGGGATTTAGTGCCAGATGAGGAAGGAGGAAAAGTGGGGGGGGGGGAAATGGGGGGAAGAAGAGGTGGGGGGAAAGGATGGGGGAAAGGATGGGGGAAAGGATGGGGGAAAGGATGGGGGAAAGGATGGGGGAAAGGATGGGGGAAAGGATGGGGGAAAGGATGGGGGAAAGGAACAAGGAGACAGGAAAAAAGGGGAAAAAATTTTAAAAGGAAAAAAGGGAAAGGAAGAGGGAGTAGCACTAGTTAAAATGCATATCTACCACTTGTTTCAGCCACAGCCAGCTGTTCACAAATGGATAATTCCAGTTTAAAATCATAGAATTAAATGCCAACATAAAATAATGCTGTTACCTTTCAAGGACATCAAGCAAGCAAAGCAGCACATACTTGCCTCTTAAGATAAGGAGAAATCCCTCAGGGCATGAGGATTTGCAAGCTATCTGATAATGCTTTTCTAAGCCTCTGTGATGTTTATGAATTTTAAGGTAACTTCTGGACAAAGATATCTGCTTGAAATGGATACTTAAATGCAGCTGAAGCACCACACATATCAAAGAGGTAGTGGCAATTACCCCAATTTTAGCAGATCTGTTAGGGAGAAGGTAATCACACAGCCTGTTGTAGGTGAGATCTGTACACACCACACTTCAGGACATGGTTTAGTGGCCACAGTGGTGTTAGGCTGATGGTTGGCTGTGATATCCTAGATGTCTTTTCCAACCAAAATGATTCTGTGATTCAGTTCTATAAAATAGGGCTCAGTGTTGTTTGGAGCAGCAGCGTTCCAGAAACGTGCATGAAGAGTTTTAGGTTTAGAATGTCAACAGATTTGTTGGGCAATCTTAGCGTGAGTCTGCACTGCCTAAATGTATGAGGATTAACCTAGTGAGGCAAATCCAGAACTAATAAATTCCTAATGAGCTTCTGAGCAGTTATTAGTGTAATATGTGTTAAGCTGGTGACGACTGACAGCTGTAGGAAAAAAAGATTTGCTGTAATGATGGTTCCAAACAAAGAGAAATTCGATGCTAAATATCCTAAGTCCAAAACAAACAGACAAACAAAAAAACCCCAAATAAACAAGCACACACAAAACCCCAAAACAAAACACAACCACCAACCACACTTTGACACACATTTTAGTTATGGTATTCACGAAAACAATGAAAGAAAATCAGGAATGAAAATAGTTCAGAAAAATCCCTTGAAGACGATGTGTTGGCACTGCCTTTATTTCAAAGGCCAGTAGTCGGTAAATAATAAAAGCAATTAATATTTTTCATGCCATTCTTCTGAGGCTCCAGGCTCCTGAACGCCAGGTTCACTATTCAAACCAAAAGAAAAGGTTTTTAAGTGAGGAGGCAGGTCTCAGAATAGCTTTCATTCCCAAGAAGTGGAAATATAGGGCCCTGTGCTGAAAGACTGGAGAGGCACTTGGAGAGTTTCGTTCCAATGCCAAGTACCTTTACCATACATCACTTCACTTGCACTATATGAAAGGGACAGGCAAGTAGATTACTTCTTCCATAAAACAGACTTACAGCATCAAGTCAGGATGGCTGAGCAAAATTATGTGATCTTCAATTTGATAGAAACAGAGAAAGGAAAGAGACAACCAAGACAGCCTTAGTAAAATCAAAATCAAAAAGTCTACTAGAAAGCAGTCGCTGGAGAGAGCCTACAAATAAACAAGATAAGTTTTTTAAGTGCTCATGTCCACCACTGGGACAAAAGACCAGATCAGAGCAAATTAATTTGAATAACAGTTCAAGGGGTAAAAACCAACAACAAAATAAAAGATGAGGAAAATAACCATTATATAATTCTGATGTGAACAGTCTGTGAAGTCACAAAATCACAGAATGGGTTGGGTTGGGTTGTAAGGGACCTAAAAGATCATCTAATTCCAACCTCCCTGCCATGGACACCTCCCACCAGCCCAGGTTGCTCAAAGCCTCCTCCAGCCTGGCCTTGGAACACCTCCAGGGAGGAGGCATCCACAACCTCGTGGGCAACCTGTTCCAGCATCTTCCCACCCTCACTGGAAAGAATTTCTTTGTAATAACTTCAAGATAGCTGATGTTGAGATGTTATCTCAAAAATACCTTGGAGATATCCTGTACCTGAAGCGTGTCAAAGCTGGAAAAGAAAGATTTTGGTTGAATGCAGCCTCAGCTATTACGGATCCAGTAGTTGCTCTGCAAACATTCCGGGTGCCGTTGCGGCACAAGGACTAGCCACCTACGTGCACATTAATCTTACTAAAATAATCTCACTATCCTGCCTTCCCTGTAAAAATTATCCAAACAAAAAATTACTTGTCTCATACTCTGGGGAGAGGGGGGTTGAGAGGGTGCCAGCTTTCCTTAGCACTGCTGTAGGAGCTGCAATTTCCATCTTTGCCATCTGACTGGCTTTGGCTGTGGCGGCTTTGTGATAAGAATCAATATCTATTTCTAGCAAAATGTGTAATTTCATGGCAGGTGGCTCTGGTGTTCCTGGATCTATTTTCTGAATTCTGTGCAGCCAAGGGGCCTCTTTTTGGTTTGTTTATTGGTTTAGGGTTTTTTTGTGGGTTTTTTTTTTTTTTTTCACTTGGGAGGGAAAAGGTAGGGGCAACACTTTTAGTTTGTGCTTCTTGATTATAATTGACATTTGTACCTAGGAGAGGAGGAAAACAAAACTTTACACCAAAGTGTTTTTTTACAGAACAAGCTAAACAATCTCTGCTCTTCCGAGACCCCACCCAGTGTACTGCATCCCAGCACAAGGAGGACATGGAGCTCTTGGAGAGGGTGCAGAGGAAGCCAGGAAGATGATCAGAAGGCTGAAGAACCTCCCCTGCGTGGGACAGGCTGAGAGAGCTGGAGACGTTCAGCCTGAAGAACAGGCACCAGGGAGAAGTTAGAGCAGCCTTCCAGTACCTGAAGGGGGCCTACAAGAAGGCTGGGGAGGGGCATTTTGCAAAGGCCCTTTACAAAGTATGAGAGGGAATGGATTTGAGATGGAAGAGGGTAGATTTAAACTTGACAGTAAAAAGAAATTCTTTGCAGTGGGGGTGGTGAGACTCTGGAACAGGTTGCCCAGGGAGGTCATGAATGCCTCCCCCTTGGGGTGTACAAGGCCAGGTTGGATGAGGACTTGGGAGGATGAGCAACCTGGGCTAGTGGAAGATGTCAGTTCCCATGGCAGGGCAGTTGGAACTAGAGGATCTTTAAGGTCTCTTCCAATTTAAGGCATTCTATTCTATTCCATTCAAGTAAATAAATTATGGACAATTTTAAATAAAACATTTTGCATAGGAAATTTCTTGTCATGTTCAGCACAGTTTTGGGTCTTTCCCAAACAGGCAAGCAGAATGAGAACTCCCAGATGGATTTTAGTTTTCCTTTGTCCCCACTGTAAATGTTTTAAGCATCCTTAGAAACACATTCCTTCAAAACTACTATTTATGTATCTTCAGAAACAAACACAACCCTTTCTTTTGGCAACCATATCTGTTATCTGTGGTTGATACTAACTTTCACATGAATTGTTAAGTTTTAGTATACTTCTTAGCAGCTTTAACCTCAGGAAGAGTTTAATATGTGGGATGTTCCAGGAGAATGTTTTAGCTACCAGAATGACTGTGCTGATTCCAACAATAGATTGCATGTCTTACCTCAGATTAAATTGCTTCTGTGTTGCTCTCCTTAGAGACTTTCTAGTAGCCATCTCATTGCACAAAAGAATCTCCCTTGGTGTTGGTTTTCTTCTCCATGAAAGTGAAAAATAAATACATTATTGTGACAGTCACTATACATTTGTGTCCCAAAGTCTCACACTTTGGTGAAGAGAATTTTATGGAGAGCATAGTGAAAACTGTGAGAATTAGCAGAGATCACTATAAGCATTTAAGGAAGCAGCAGAAGAATTTCTGTTTAAAATTAGCACTCTGCCAAGTCTTACAAAACTCACAGAAACCTTTGATTCAGGTATTTCAAGTGGAGATACAAGAACCCACCTTAAAGTTTGCAATTAATACTGAGAACCTTCACTTTCTAAGTAAATATCACTCTCATCTCTCTCTGTTTACTCAGCCCTCTTCTACAGGAACATGAAATCTAAATATGCAGGAAAATCTTTTAATAAATCATAAAGAAAAGAAAAAAATCAATATCCATGGAGTAATTGTATAAATATAATAAAACCTCTTCTCTTTGCTGTTATTAGTGCCTGTAAAAAGGTCATTTCCCATTGATCATAAGGTCTGAAGTAGATGGTTGCCTCTTAGGAAGTTTTGAGGGGGATTTTTTTTAGTTGCCCAATTTCTTGCTGGGAAAAAATAAAATTAAGCAGCAGCTTAGGAGGCAGGGTAATGAAAATGCTGCATGTAAAGAAGAGTGTTGCAGGAGGCAGGGTAATGAAAATGCTGCATGTAAAGAGGAGTGTTGCAGGAGGCAGGGTAATGAAAATGCTGCATGTAAAGAAGAGTGTTGCAGGAGGCAGGGTAATGAAAATGCTGCATGTAAAGAGGAGTGTTGCAGGAGGCAGGGTAATGAAAATGCTGCATGTAAAGAAGAGTGTTGCAGGAGGCAGGGTAATGAAAATGCTGCATGTAAAGAGGAGTGTTGCAGGAGGCAGGGTAATGAAAATGCTGCATGTAAAGAAGAGTGTTGCAGGAGGCAGGGTAATGAAAATGCTGCATGTAAAGAAGAGTGTTGCAGGAGGCAGGGTAATGAAAATGCTGCATGTAAAGAAGAGTGTTGCAGGAGGCAGGGTAATGAAAATGCTGCATGTAAAGAGGAGTGTTGCAGGAGGCAGGGTAATGAAAATGCTGCATGTAAAGAATGAGTGTTGCAGGAGGCAGGGTAATGAAAATGCTGCATGTAAAGAGGAGTGTTGCAGGAGGCAGGGTAATGAAAATGCTGCATGTAAAGAGGAGTGTTGCAGGAGGCAGGGTAATGAAAATGCTGCATGTAAAGAGGAGTGTTGCAGGAGGCAGGGTAATGAAAATGCTGCAGTGTTGCAGGAGGCAGGGTAATGAAAAGAGGAGTGTTGCAGGAGGCAGGGTAATGAAAATGCTGCATGTAAAGAAGAGTGTTGCAGGAGGCAGGGTAATGAAAATGCTGCATGTAAAGAGGAGTGTTGCAGGAGGCAGGGTAATGAAAATGCTGCATGTAAAGAGGAGTGTTGCAGGAGGCAGGGTAATGAAAATGCTGCATGTAAAGAGGAGTGTTGCAGGAGGCAGGGTAATGAAAATGCTGCATGTAAAGAGGAGTGTTGCAGGAGGCAGGGTAATGAAAATGCTGCATGTAAAGAAGAGTGTTGCAGGAGGCAGGGTAATGAAAATGCTGCATGTAAAGAGGAGTGTTGCAGGAGGCAGGGTAATGAAAATGCTGCATGTAAAGAAGAGTGTTGCCTTCTGAAACCAAGATGCTATCAGAGAGCAGCAGCTTGCTTAGCACACTGCTATTTTCTGTTATTCTCTTGTAACAGCTAGCAAAGAGAGGCACACCTCTGGTGGGTGCCATTCTCAGTATCAGCTGCATGAATCTTTTCATTTTCTCAGCACAGATTTTTGTAACATCCTTAGCTTATTGTCCTTCACAGAATCACAGAAACGTTGAGGTTGGAAAAGGTCCTCAGGATCACCAAGCCCAACTGGTAACCCTGCTCTACAAGGGTCACCCCTGAACCATATCTCCAAGCACCACATCCAAACCACCTTTAAACACAGCCAGGGCTGGTGACTCCACCACCTCCCTGGGCAGCACATTCCAATCCCTGACCACTCTTGCTGGGGAAAAATTTTCCTAATGTCCAGTCTAAGCCTACCCAGTTGTAGCTTGAGACTCTTCCTTCTTGTTCTATCACTAACTACCTGTGAGAAGAGACCAGCAGCAGCCTCTCCACAACCTCCTTTCAGGTAGTTGTAGACAGCAATGAAGTTTCCCCTCAGCCTCCTCTTTTCCAAACTAACAATCCTCAGCTCCTTCAGTTGCTCTTCACCAGATTTATTCTCCAGGCCCTTCACAGAATCACAGAATCACCAAGGTTGGAAGAGACCTCAAAAGGTCATCAGAGCTTCCTTGCCCTCCTCTGCACTGGCTCCAGCACCTCCACATCTCTCGTGTATTGAGGTGCCCAAAACTGGGACACAATACTCAAGCAGTGGCCTTGCAGATAGGAAATGTGTTTACATATGAGTGAGAGAATTGTTCCTTGTGTTGTTTGCTTGTTTGTTTTTTATTTTAATCTAGCCTGGTGGAGATGCTGCCTTTGGTTTTGTGACAGGAACAGACAGAAATGTTACTTGTAAAGAGACTTTTACTTCCTCACTCTTCTTTTGACTGTCTGGGTTGTCCTTTGAGTTTCTATCATGTGTAAAAAGCATGGAATTTCTGTTTCGAGTGATTGTAAACACACCTCAAAAGTCTTTGGTACTTTTTGGCATGAAAATACATGAAGTGTTACTTTAAAGGGTAATGACACCGAAATCCTTTTAAAAAAGCTCTTTCAGCGTCTGACAAGTGGCTTAAATTCTCGTGGCTCAAATTCTCGTGGCTCGTAACCACTACCCTCAGCAGCAGTCTATAATTAAACTATCTGTTTGTACTAATTGCAAAGCTTCACATGAGTGTCCAACTCCTTGCTGAAAACAAAGGTTGCCCACAGACAACATAATGAAGTTCCACAAGACACTTTTCCTTTTCACGTCTCCTTTTGGCTCCTGAAGAGCTGTAGAGATTCGCAGATGACTAGGCACGTGTGCAAACCATCAGAAGTTAACTGAAGCTCTTGTTTTGTACTCCCAGTTATGGATACATTTTGGGCTGGGCTGGGTTTGGGTTGGGTTTTCTGTCTGTTTATTAGCTGCTGAAGTGCCTTTTTTTTCATAAGTGACAATTTTACTATCAAATGTGTTTAGATGAAAGACCCAATCACCTCATTTACACCTCAATTGCATTTTTATCACCATTCCCTTCATGCCTGCTGTATTAGCTCTTTTAACATCCTCAGTGCCTGCTGTATATCTTATGCAACCCAGCGAATTTCATGGTCTTTTTGAAGCAATTTAGTGGAAGAGATTCAATTTTTTAATGTGGTGACTACATACAGCTATCTGACACCTACAGCAGAGACTGAATTGTCACTCTGCAGACATTCATCCTCCCTGCCAATTTAATATCATTTTCCCCCCAGAATCTCACTGGAGTATATTCACCAAAAGTTCTTCCTTTGGATGACCCAGGTTCATTTTATCAACATGGACTGCATCAAACCACTTCTAAATGAGTAATTTATACCACCAAGGCCAGCAAATAATCATTACCAGTGATATCAGCTGGAATAGGAATTCTGGGGAGTATTTTGTGTCTGGTTTCTTAAGATAAATAAATACTAATATCAAAGTTTTCACTACTTCAGGAAAAGTTGGAAAACATCCCAGCCCAGCCCAGGCAATGAAGACAAAGTATTTTTTCCACAGGTATTTTTCACATCATGCAATTCAAGTGAATAGGTTTCAGTTTTCTACTTCCAGTTATTATCTTAATTGTCTCAGAGGAGAGACATTACTCGGTTGTCTTGAAGAAGAAAGCTGGTAACAGATTCTGTCTGTAAATTCAACTTCTGCCTTACAAAAAATAGCTACATGAATTTCTCACATCCTCAATTCTTTGTCACCCTTTACCCCCTTACTTCTCTATCTTTGTTTTTCTCCACATACACATATTCCCTTTCTGTCAAGAAAGCTGAAAGCCTGTCTTTTGGGAGTCAAGTTTTATAGTAGAAAAACTTACTGACAGGATGCCTTTCATTGCAAGCCTTCAATTAAGAATTAATAATGGAGCTTCTATCTCAATTAAATATGAAATAGTTTTAAGATTACTTATTTAGTAATAAAGATGTAGAGATAAATTCTAGTCTTTAATCAAGCTGAAGCTTCAAAGGTTGTAAGTTGTGTAGTACATTGGAGTGTGCAGAAAATAGCCAGTGTTGTCTCAGTTCATGCTGTCTCCAGGCTAATCTGAGGCTAAACCACAAATTCCTTGGTAAAAGAATTTCATCAGCACAAGCAAAACTTCTGAATTACCTGATGGCATCATAAAACAGGCACTTGTGAATGGGTTGGGACCATCTTTGGAAAAATACAGCTTAAAGGTGCTCAGCAGGCTCAGGTGTGGTATCAACACGAGGCATCAGAGATGTTGTACCTGTAGGGAGACACAAAAATCCCTGCTAGTTTCCAGTTTGCAAAGGTCCTCTATAGGCTGCCAATTGTATCAGCTACAGAAATGTAAATGGCTTTGAAAATCACTTTAAGGGCAAAAAACCCTGAAATGTCCTTGATTTTAAGCCCCACATCCACTTCCCTACTTTAAACTGGGTTTAGATTTTCAATTTCAGTTCTCTTGTGTATATGTATTTTTGCATTACCCTTTAAATGTCTTTAAATTATTATCTTTAGATCATTTGGAACTGCAATTTGAGCATAGAAAATGTTACATTGCCCCATGTAAGCAAGCAAAATTAGCTGGTGTGCAAGACAGCTGTCAGAGTTTGTGCCTGCAATTTAAACTGCATTTTGAACACCACAAGTGTACAAATGAGCACCTCAAAGAGGCCCACAGGAAAAAAACCTTTGTTCTTGGAGTCAGATTTAAAGTAGTGGCTAGTTAATAAAGTATTTACTGGGCACTTCTTTGCTAAGTGAGAATCTTCAATGCTGTGAAACGGTGGAAGGGGAGAAAAAAGCAATTTTGGCTCATGAAAGTTTTGGTGTTGCTAGCAATAAAGCAAGCAACACGAAAAGGAGACACTAATAATTATCAGTTTACATCTGCAATATGGAATGGTAGAATTGTTTTGGTTGGAAGAGACTTCTAAGATCATCGAGTCCAACTGTCAGCCCAACAGCACCATGGCCATTAAACAATGTCCCGTATGGAATCATTCACATCAGATTATTAGCTAGCCCATTTTTCAGATTATTAAGTATAATTATAAGTACAATAATAATATTATTAAGTATGAAAACAGAAAATATGTTATCTCTTGCCCTGGTGTACTCTTGGTAAGTGTGTGCATAGAGTTCCAGGAGAACTGAATGCTAAAAGCTTAAATTTAGTAGTGATCACACTCTGGAAAAGATATAAACAGCTACTCATACTGCTGAATAAAATTTCAAGACTGCATCAATTTCTTGGGCATCTGACAAGTGATATAGTCATTAGCTTAGAACAGCACAACTAAATGCCTTTAAAAGAATGACAAACAAGCAAAGCTTTGTCACAGTAATTAGTATCACAAAGCAGCGTTGCTACACGAGCTGGCTTTTCTCTCTGCTTGAACCTACATACAGATTGTGTGAGGATATGACAGACAATTCTTCTCGGAGTCATGGCACAAAAGGCAGAAAAGGTCTTGTATTGACATCATAAGGCATTCAGCATGACAAAAACCAGGTTGTGTGAGGGCCTAATAGCCCTGGCTATCATTACAAAAGCTTTCTGTTGCCTGCTATAGAACCACAGAATTGTTTTGGTTGGAAAAGACCTCCAAGATGAGTCTAGCCATCAAGCTAACACCACCATGAGCATTAAGCCATGTCCCAAAGTGCCACATCTACATGTTTCCTGAACACCTCCAGGGATGGGGACTCCACCACCTCCCTGGGCAGCCTGTTCCAATCCCTGACCACTCTTGCAAGAAGAAGTTTTTCCTAATATCCAACCTAAACCTCCCCTGGCACAAACTGAGGCCACTTCCTCTCATTCTATCCCTTGATACTAAGGAGGGGAATCCAACACCTCATTTCAGCCTCCTCTCATGGAGCTGTAGAGAGCAATAAGATCTCCCCTGAGCCGCCTCTTCTCCGGAGTAAACAACTCCAGTTCCTCAGTTCCAAGTAGTTACTGCAGGAATAGAATGATTCAGAGGCAAGCACAACCATCATTATTCACACACATACTTAGATGAATCTCAACACATAGATTAAACCCAAATCAAGGGCTGAAAACAGAACCTGGCATAGGATGTTAAAAGTTAAAAGCATCCCTGCAGAAGCCATTTGGGAATGAATGCCTTTTCCTATTTAAAGAGGGCACATTAGTCATCATCATCTATATTTTAAGGTAAGGTTATAACAGTATAAAGGAGACTTCCACGTGTTTATGTCAACAACCTGCATTTCCTTTGCAAGAGTCACATTTCTTTGTGCTTGCTTTTTTTTTACCTCCACACATCACCCAAATAATTTCACATTCTCTTGTTGGCAAGACTGCAGGGTTTAATACCTATTGGCAAATGGCTCCCTTCAGCTTAACTCATGACATTTAAAATTACACCAAAGAATAAATCATTTCACTTTGCCATCTCACTGGAGACTCTGCTTTGCACACATGTTTTTCAATGTAAATCTTCTATCACGTTGACATCAACAGAGAAGTCTTAGCCCCTACTGAATGGCTAGAGAGAAATTCTGAGTATGTAATGAAACTCTTTTGTATCTTCCAAGTTGCAGATCTCCCTACCCTGCAAAGCGTCATCTTAACTTTCTGCAGTGCTACAGAGATTTAGACATACTCCATTTGAAGTTGGTGTTTTTTCTTCTTAAATTACTCTGATTAAAACACAGAGGAGCAATTAGTGAAATTCAATGACACCACTGAAGAAAAACACAGTTTTTGAAATGAGCACATTTCACTGATTTTACAACACGGCTTTGAGCACACAGCATTTTCCAGTCCTCTCTAAACAATTTGACAACCTCAATCTTATCTAAGTTTCTACTGACTGAGCAAAATCCTCTGCCACATGCCCATGAAAGGAAAACCTGAAGGAAGTCTTTGTCTTCATCTAAATTTCAAATGGCTGCCGGTGCCACTAATTTCAGATGGGAACATGCAGGCAGACTCTCAGGCTGCAGGGGAACACGCGTGTTTTCAGCCTTGTTCTCTGTCAGAATTATTCTGAAGTGAACAATTAAATCAAACAATCTGGAAAACCCTCTACAAGAACAGGTGGGTGAGCTGTCTGATCGGAGTAAGAGATCATTGAATACAGTGGGGGAAAAAAGTGTCTGATGGAGTCTATAAACTGATCAACTGATGTTTGAAAGGTAATTTTCAGTCTCATTTTATTTTCTGTGCCTCAAAATCAAGTTTACAGAAAACAGAAGCCTTATCAAAGGCTTGAAATGGGACCAGACATGTCATTTTGACAAGCCAGTTTTGAAGGCAGAGGAAAAGAGAGAACAGAAAGAAATAAAATTCAGAAGGAGTGCTGACCAAATGAAGAAGATGTGTCTAAACCAGTAGGAACTTGACAAGAAACAGGATGCAGCGTATCAAAGTTTGAGTATTACCAGTCCATCTCGCTGCAAGAATATGATGATGCTCACAGACAACGGTCCTGACACCTTTCCTGCTCTGGCACCTTGCAGCATCAGGGATATGTGCTGTGTCACATATCACAGGAAGGTAGCAGAAAAATAAGAAACTAAATTCCTGCTGAATAGCAAAAAGAACTCTCATTTTCTCAGCAGCAAGAAGTGAATCTCCAGAACTTCCTAGCCAAGGCATCTATCTAAGCATAGCTGTCAGACACACATTGTCTGGTCTCTTTCTGCAGTGCTTAGGTTGACACAGAACTAAAATCTGGACTGTAATAGAATCACAGAATCATGAGGGGGTTTTTAATTAATATTTCACACACTTCAGTGTCATTTAAAAAAACATGGCCATGAGTTTGGTTGTTTTTTTAGCTGAATGCTGCCAGTATGAGTCTAGGCCAAGAGGGTCCCAGATTTTCAGTCTTCCAAGATAAAAGTATCATGGTTGCAAATCTTCTGATACCTGCACTGGCAAAGTTAAAGGCATGCACAGGAATTTTGCAGAGGGATTAAGAGCAGGGCTTCCCATAACTGGAGCAAGCTTCAGTAACTGAACTGATGTGCTAGATTTAGATTTGGTCTTACCAGTAGCCGTTCCGGGGAGTCTGTGTCTGTAGTTACACTCTCAACGGAGAGAATGCCTCTTTTTCAGCATATCAGATATACTGAAAACCAAACTGTTAGAGCTCTGTCAAATCAGACACAGAAGCTTTAGTAGTGTTGGGTGATAACAGATGATGTTAAACCATGCTTAGGTGCCTCCTCTTCTGAGGATTTAGCCAGTCAAGAGGACTGAAGTTGCTATGTCCAAGTCAGTATCTCACAAAGGGATGCAATGCATTGATCTTTAGGCTGCCGCTGACTCAGGCTGTCATTTCCACACAATACAGTGCCACGCCACACAGCAAGCCCAGCTGGAAAACAATTTTTACTAGTTAGAACTACTTGCTGAAGCAGGCTTTGCCAGGGGCAGCTAGGGTTACTTTTCATAGCACTCCTCTGTAAAGTCATTCTACATCATTTAGATGTCCTGGAAGTGGTACCTTTAGCCTTGTAGCTTTCTGTAGGAGTGAATAATTTATGTGTGAGCTGTTTATGTTTGAATGTTTCAGTGGGAATTCTTCTGTGTTGAAAAAAATAAGGTTCTCTAATTCAATTAGAGAGCTCTGTAAACAGTAGGACTGGCTTCCCCGTTCACAGTGAGCATGCCAAGATGCCTGCGGATAGCTAGGTACGTCTGCTAGTGATCACAGCACCCACTGTGCACAAATGTGCTTCAGAATAAACACTGCGGAGCTTGAAAGTCAGCAGAGCTTAACAGCAAGAACCAGACTACATGCCCTAGGCAACTGTCTTTGGCATCGCACTACCTGAAAACAAAGCACTCGTCGTAGGCAATATTGTCCACCTTCTTCCCTTAGCTGGCCTATCTACTGAGTCAGCAGCCACACAGCAGTTTCCTCTAAGGAGCAGTTTCAAATGGCTGAGTTCCTTGGACTTTCAACTGGCTGCACAAAGAGCCTGGACTAGTTGACACGAAAGCTCAAGCGGGAAGCTGCCTGCTCAAGGGGGAAACGCTGAGTTCCAGAGCGCAGTCCTGGAGCTAAGGAGCATGAGCCAGGCTGCACAGACTCTGCTTCAGACTGCTGCACCCTTGACTTAAGTATGGAGTACAAAGTGCTAGAGACAGTGGTCCTCCTCTGTGCAAGAGCATTGGGAAAAGCAAAAAAACCCAACCAAATGAAAAAAAAACCACAAACCCCAACCCAAATCAAACAAACAAAAAGCCCAAACCCAACAACTGGATAAACCCCAAATCAAGCAAACAACAAAACAACGCCACCTCCTACACTCCCCACCCTCAAAAACCCCCAACAAGACAGATTAAAACAACAAAACCCAGTACAGAATAACAGAGTCAAGTTCCTCAGCACCAAACCTCACCTCTCATTTGCAAGCACTTGAGCGTTACTGTTCAAGCAGAGGGCATGGCACAGAAAGTAGATGATGGGCTGCTTCCTTCTCCATATTATTCCTCCTTCTCCCATATCTTGAAGATGATGTTGCCTAATGGGGAATACAAGTTCCATGGGACTAGGAAAACATTATGTAAAGGTGAAGAGAAGGCCAAAACCTAGAGGTCTGCCTTCTGAGGGCTCCATTCTGCCAGGCAAAAGCAGAGCTGATTTCTGCTCACAACACTGATTATTCATTTTGCAGCAGAGTCACTGGCAGTAAAGTAGAAATAATCTGAAGGAGCAGAAAATGTTTTTTCGTGAAGGTGGAGATGGCCACGGTGCTTTATACATACCTCAGTGTTACCTGTATTTGTTAAACATGCTCAAAGGACCCTTGGCAGCTGGAATCTCTGAGATGCAAGCTGAGTTTCAGTTCCCCCTTTCACAGATCTTTGAAGAGCTTTGTTGTCCACGGTGTAAGTGCTTGCAGGGTGAGGCAATGAATAGAGCATCTCCTAGGCATCATTTTTGAAGCCTCATCTTTTCCAGGGCACCTGAGTTCAGCTCAGATGTCTGGTAGGCAGTCTGAAAGCTGTTAAATGTTATAATTGCTTTGTTAATGTGTTACTCCATAACACTAGAATAGAGCAGTTGACTTACATGTTAGAAGTCTCTGTGTCTCTCCATTTACAAAAAGGGAGAGTCCAGGATAATTAATTACAATGGACAAAGGTTGAGCTCAGCTCTGTTATATAAATGTTCTTTAAAATGTGGATGAATATCCCTGTTCCTTCTGAAAATTAGAACATCTGGATTGTGATTTAGCTGCCTAAGCAGTGGCACCCAGTGAGATTTGAAATTCTCTGGGATATTCAAGATGCTTGCACAGGTCTGACAGATACAACAACAAAACACCCAAACCAAAAACCCAGCTTGTGAGACAAGAAATCAACCCATTTTCTTCTCCAGTGGTCACTAGGAACCAGACTTAAACCCAACCAAATATAAAAAGGCTACAATGAAGCACAGACAAAGTACTTCCCATGCAGAGTTTCTCATTGTATCACATTATAGTATCATATTCTATTTAATTTGGGAGCAACTCTCTTTTTCCTCCCCCTTTCCCCCCCCCCCCCCCCCCCCCATCTACACTGTCAAGGAAAAGTTCTCCTGCATTTGCCTGGGAGATAATTGGCTGTTGACATTTCTAAAACAAGAAACCACTGTTATTTCAGCCCTCCAGGCTGTGTGCTATAATGTGCCTGGTCTTCATATTGTATAGACTTGCTTCTCACCCTCTGACAACTTTAATTTTGCACTGGTATTCAATCATGCATCACTTAAAAAGAGATGATTTATCTGGCAGCCATGTACTAGGACTACACAGCAGTGACTGCAACAGCCACTGGCCAACCATCTAATGGAACAATACACAGATAAACACCACAAGGATACTGAAGTGAAATTAGCCATTCTTGTCTTTTTTTTTTTTTTTGGTGTGTTGTCACAGAGGGCAATAGAATCACTTCAGAATTCTACCCCAGTTTGTGAGAATCCTGTGTTTCTTGACATATTAAACTCCCATTTCTAAACTATTCTGGTTTTGTTGTGGTTTGTTATCACTAAAAAGAAACTCACTTAGGACATTGAGGCCTTGAGAAGCTAAGTCTAGTTATGAGGTGTCCTTGGGGAGGTTGGAGTAGGTGATCTCTGAGGTCCTTTCCAACCTGGGCTGTGCTATGGTCGATTCTATGACATAGCTGCTGGTGGGAGCTGCTAATGCTGAGCAGCAGCCATCCAAGAAGGGAGCACAAACAAACAACTGTTTTACATTGCACTCATAGTCATATTTTGTGTTCCTGTCATCAGCTCAAAACTATACATGTTACTTAATTGGTTTTATTTAGCACTGCATTTGGTATTTAAATTATATAAGCCAGGGATTATGGGAGCTATTGTGATATGTCTTTGGAGTCTATTCAGACCACTAAAAATAGTCAGCTGCTATTAGCATATACCCATCTGAGGCTTAGTTGCAGATCAGGGGAGTGAGATGCTTTACCCAAAGCAGCAGTTGGAGGCAAGAGCCCTCACTCTGTCCTCCTGGCCGCCTCTGTGACCTCTGAAACTTACCCAGCTGTGGCCTCTGGTGTTCAGTCTCTTCAGACAATGTGGATGCTTCCTGTGTTCTACCGCTTCATCCCTTTCTTGAGGACAGCAAATTCCCATTTTTACCACTTTCATGCCATTTTTCACACCTGTCTTCCAGAACCAGATGGCTTTAATAGCAAAATAACACATTTCTTTTTTAAAATGTAAGGTCAGGCTTCTAATTACATTCCTGAAAGCAGATTAAACAATATGTATGTATGCATATATATATATACACACACACACACATAAATGTAATTCTAATTTAAATGTAACCTCATTTCTTCCTAGCTCATGTGCTACTTTTCACCTAAACTTTCTTCAGAATCTTGTACTGCATTTTTAATGGATATTTTAGAACAATATCTGCTCCCCATCCCACAGCAAAGATGAGAAAAGTTAGTAATATACAGTCTAATAGTAGCTTCAAAGAATGGTTCGGCTTGGAAAGGACCTTAAAGATCATCCAGTCTCAACCCCCTGCCATGGGGAAGGACACTTTCCACCAGCCCAGGTTGCTCAAGGCCTCATCCAAGCTGGCCTTGAACACTTTAAGGGAGAGGGCATCCACAACCTCCTTGGGCAACCTGTTCCAGTGTCTCACCACCCTTACTGGAAAGAATTTCTATGACAATAAAATCACAATATCACAATAAAATCACAGTACTAAGATGGAGAGATGCTCACATTCCATCCTCTTCAACAAAATAAGATCCATTGTGCTTAGACTTTTCCTCATTTGACACATTTCTCATCTGTAGCCATACACAGTTACAAGAGCAGGGTCTTAGGTCATGCAGTCTTTTTAGCTTGATAAAAGCTCCAAGATGACACCAGCTGGGGTTAATTTATGTCAGCTGATACAACTTCAGCCTGGTCCTGAGTCTGAGGACTAAGGAACTCTATTAAAAATCCCTAATCAATAATTCATCTGCAAGTCACCACCATCAAAAAAAGAAAAGAAGTCCCCTTTGGAAGTCACCAGCAGCTGGCAGGTGAAGTCCAAGCACCTAGCTGTGAAGCCCACATTTCAAAGCCATTCTTAGCTCTCCTGGAGCTATGTCACTCAAGCTGTACAGATGTTTCTCCTGCCTAGGCAAGCTTTTGAGTACTCAGACTCCACCAGAAGAGTGGTTTTGAGTCTTAACAGGTTTTGTGATGCTCCCATCGGCCTGCCCACCCTTTGGTTTAGAGACTGATGGAGCTGGCATCACTCTGCTGGCAAATCAAGAACTAGATCATGTTTTGCAGGTAATAATACTTAGCTTTGCTGCCTGGGGAATGAAAAGTCAAACAGGATAGGCTAACATTTTCTCTCACGCTGCTGGAGTTAAGTCTGAACTTGGTTTTGGCTGTCCTCATATTAAATTTTATCGCAGTGAACCACAATTTCTTTTAAAGCTTCATTGTTCCAGTGAGACTTTTTTGCTTTTATTTGCATCTAGCCCCTAACAGAGGGCAATCTTTTGCAAGATTTTCCTGACGTGCTTTACAAACTTCACAGTTTGTTACCCCATTTCTTTCTGCTTGGTGGAACTCCCTGCTTTGTGTCAAATAAGCTAAAGTAGATCTTTTCCTCTTGACTAGCCCCTTCATCTCTTCATGTTTATCTGTCTAGATTATAGTTCTTCAGGCAGAAACTCTGTTTTTTGTTTTTTTTTTTTTTTAACATTCTGTAAAGTGATTAGCATGCCTTGCTTGCTGAATAAAACATATCCAGAGCTTATGTAATTTTATACCAAATGGTGCTCCTTTTTTTTAAGGCAACCTTCTTGAAACAGCACTCACCTCTTAAGATGTCAAAGTAATGATCAGTCGTCTTCAGAAATGCAAAGGAGTCGTTCCAGGAGTAGTTTACACAGACTTGTTTTCAGGGAGCAGAAATTCAAGCAAGGAGCTACAGGACTTGAGTCAGAGCCAGCTCTGAAAATTGCTAACTCACATCACCTGATCACTTGAGGTTTGCACCAGCTTGAGGCTTTTCAACCAGATCTGCTTTTTCAAAAACATAACTTTGCAGTGAGGAAAACTGAAGTATTTCTGCTCAGCTGTGTCACAAGGTGATCATTAAATCATTGTCACCTTTTGGTCACTAAACTAAGTAGCATTTAAAGATCTTGTTCTACCTTAGCACTTTAGCTGAAAGTTGTCGTACACTAAGCAACAAAGTAATCGTGGAATTCCTGTCCTGCTTCTCTTTACTCAGAGGTGAGGCCACAAACCTATTTATTATTTGCAGGGGATAGCTTATATGAATTCATCAATAGATGAGCACAAAGTAAATGTAAGACTGTAAGAGGACAAAAGAGCTGAAAAATCCCAGATGATGGAAACCTGAGATGCAAAGCTAACAAGGTTCAGTTCCTGTGAGTCATTCCCAATGCTTTAATAACTAGATGCAGGTAAAAATGCATCCAGAGAAGGGCAATAAAGCTGCTAAAGGGCCTGACGAACAAGTCTGAGCAACTGAGAGAACTGGGGCTGCTTAGTCTGTGGAGGAAACCACTCTCCACAGCTCTCCTGAAAGGTTGGGGTCAGGTGGAGGTTGGTTTCTTCTCCCTACTATCAAGTGATAGGACAAGAGGAAATGGCCTCAAGTGGCACCAGGGGAGGCTTAAATTGGATATTAGGAAAAAAATACTTACCAAAAGTGGAGGCTGCCCAGGGAGGTGGTGGAGGTGTTCAAAACCTGTGTAGCCTTGGCACTTTGGGATGTGCTTTAATGGCCCTGTTGGTGTTGGGTTGATGGTTGGACTCGATGATCTTAGAGGTATTTTCCAACCAAAATGATTCTGTGATTCTACCGTTCTTATCTACTTCAGAAAGCAAAGAAAAATCAATAATTTTTTGAAACAGGCTTTGATGAGGTTTTTAATTGATAGAAGTAAGATTAGTGTCAACTAACAGCAAGTAACCATGAGGTGGTGAGAGCAGCACAGTGATCTGTGCTTCTCTCTCATTATCTTTTTCCAGCTGAACAGCATCTGGACAACACAACAGCACTGAAACTTTTCTTCTTACTGGAGAGCTGCAGAACAAAAAGATATTCTGCGGGCAAGCTGCTAGAAAACTGAAACATTGCAAAGGCTGATCTGTGACCGTGTGCCCATCTTTTCATACAAAGATCCTGCTGTTGGGAGTTACCTTCATATTTGACTTGTGGACCACTGAGTTCACCATCAGTGCTCAGCAGCCCAGATGGAGCAGCAGGAGGCATTGTGCAAAATGTCTCACAGCAGATTCCATTATTCTCTACATGGAGAGCTGAGCAATCTGTCATGCTCCTTTAAGGTTTTTTTTCTTTTACTTAGCAGCTCTGTTGGCTACTGCTTAACAGTGGCAGAAATCTTATTCCACCAATTCATTGGCCAGAGGTTGCCAGCTGGGAGTATATTTACCGTAGCAGAAGGCACATGAATTTTGGGAGCCCTTTTGCACGCTCTCAGAAACAGACTCTCTCTTCATTGCTTCCTTTCTTAACTGTGTTTGGGGATCTAGCTCCAAATACATTATTCATAAAATGGTTTATATGTGTGTGCTAAATCAAATGAAAAGCTCCCCAAGAGAGGCAAGTGTCCTAATAATGTACACTTATTATGGGATAGGACACTACTAAGGAACAGTTTCCGTATCTACATCTTTTTAACATTAGTCTGAGTAGCTCGGTACAAACTGGAAGGTTGAGAAAAGTCAAGAGAAAAATAAATTAGATGACTTAGGAATTCTAATAATTTTGTTGGCTTTTTTTTTTTTTTTTTGCAGCTCAGCTTTATGGAGCTCCAAGTTTTCTCTGTATTGCAACTCCAGTCAAAAAGGTACACTTAATTTTTCAGGTTCCAAATGTGCCATGAGGGCCTATTGCTACTCTCTTCAGCTTATCAGGGAAGAGTTCCTCAATAAACTCCAATGAAACACACCCACTACTTACCTTTAATTAAACTACCATTTAAAAGAAACCAATAAACTGTGTTTTGTGAGATTAGGAGGAGTGTTGCTGTTGGCACAGCTAACAGGGAAGATGTTAAAGCAGCCTTCCAGTACATGAAAGGGGCCTTCAAGAAAGTTGGGAAGGGACTTCTAACAAGGCCTTGTAGTTACAGGACAGGAGGGGATGGATTGAAGCTTGAGGGGGAGAGATTTAGACTGGAGATTAGGAAGGAAGTCTTTAGAGTGAGGGTGGGGAGACACTGGAACAGGTTGCCCAGGGATGTTGTGGCTGCCTCCTCCCTGGAGATGTTCAAGGCCAGGTTGGATGAAGCCTTGAGCAACCTGGGCTGGTGAGAGGTGTCTTTGCCCATGGCAGGGGATGTTGAACTGGGTGATCTTTAAGGTCTCTTCCAGCCCAAACCATTCTATGAATCTCTGGGCTATTGAAATTGATGGGATTCAGCCAATAATGTTTTGATCCATTCCATTGCTAGCTCACAGTGCAATTAACAGGCCACAGTTTGTTTTGCAGCAGGTAGAATGCTTTAGTGAACACACAGCTCACTGAGGTGTTATCTAAGATGGTGCAAGACAAAGTGCAGTCCTTGAAAGTCCAGGTTTGACCCTCTACACTTTAGGAAGCAGCAAAGACTGTTAGGACAAGAGGTGAATAAGCTTTATTTTAGATATTCATCTCTTCTGTAAGCAGGAGTCAGCTATCCAAGATATCTCACATTTGCAAATACAGATATATTAGAAAACAAAGAATCATCATCTCTAATTAATTCTCCTCCTGCTCCAGTCAATTGTCCTCCTGCTTCCTACTTGTGTGTGTGTCACAGTGATACTCTCCCAGAAACATATCAGCAACATTAGTTCCACTCTACAGAATAGGAACAAAGATAGAAACATCAAACTGGTAGTTTAAAATCTGAGGGAGTCTGCAGTAGAAAACAAGATTTAATCCAAATTGCCATCATGGAGGTTTAGTGCAGTAACTACTGGGCAATCTTTCCTCTCTGGAAGCTCTTGTCTTACAATTTCAGTAATTTTCTCTTGCCTGAGTGACTACACACATTTAAAGCCTTCCAGCTTGTCTTTCCAAGCAGAGATTTAGCAAGGAATGAAAGACAGGGAAAAAAAATCTGCAGGGATAAAGGGCCTTCAGAGCCTTCTTCAGCCAGCGTGATAACATATCTATTGCAGCTCTGCAGCAGCCTCACCCCCTCAGTTGGGTTAAGATGGCATGCACAACTCTCCTCCAAAATCCAAGCTTATCACAGCCCTTCCTTTCAGGATCTGCAGCTCTTCAGGGAGCCAAATTTGTCCTTAAAAGTTCTGTGCTGACTTTACTTTCTCACAGGGGCTGGAAACTTTTGTGTGCAATATTGTAAAGATGAAGGGAAGCACTGAGAGCAAGAATGTGGGAAACAAAAACTCTGGGAGCAGCAAAGGAGAAGGAGGAAATTTAACAAATGAGGAGAGTTACCAGAACACATTTGCAATGTTCAGGAAGGGAAATTTGAGTCCCTTTCATTTGGATCGTGTCACACAGTCTCATAATGATAGGAGTTTGAGGGGACCTCTGAAGATCATCTAGCCCTGCTAGAGCAGGATCACCTAGATCTGTGTCTCACTAGCCCATTCCTTTCAAGAGCTACCTGACAGATACTGAATGGGACACTGATCACCTGTTGCAAAGCTGAACATGCAGACAAGGAGCTCTCCAGAAGATTTGCCCTGTTTACTGGGAAAAAATTCTGATGATATACTTGCATGCTTGTCTTCTGTTTTCTGCACCTTGGCACTGTGGTCTTCTTTCTGCTGCTTTTTGGTAGAAGAGAAATAAATCCTTGTTCTTGTTGCAAATGCATGGCACTGGATTTCAAAGGCCAAAACAACATGAGGCTTGCATGCTGTATTAGTCAGAGTAAGGTTAAGTGTGTTTAAGGATACTGTCTATTAGCCTGAAGTGAATTACTGTGGAGATGCTGGATTTCTGCCCGGAGATAAAAGGCAGCTAAGGTACCTCTTCAGTTGCACTGATTAATTATGTACATCCCACTATTAATTGTGTGGGATTGTTCATTTGGTAAAATTGAGAAGTTACAGACAATTTATCTTTTTTGGGGTTTTTTGGTCTTTTTTTGTAGTACATAGGCAAATATTTAATCCCAAGTCTTCTGGATGAACACTGTCTCTCAGAAGACAGAAAAGCTGTGACCAAACCAGATATGGATTCTGGCCATCACCTAGCATGAGTGTACTCCAACTAAGACAGCATTACAAGCTTAGATTATTTACTTCCAAACAGAAACAATGCAGAAATACCACTGATGACAGCTGCAACATTATTTATCTGTACTTGACTTTCAAGACCTACCTGGATGTCTTCCTGTGCAAGCTGCTCTAGGTGAACCTGCTCTAGCAGAAGAGTTGGAGTAGGTGATCTCCAGAGGTCCTTCCCAGCCTCCACCATGCTGTGATCCTGTGTGAAATACTTCATGAGGTTTTGAGCATGTAAGAGATCTCTTGCATGTCTGGGGTGCCTGAGGAAATGATCCCCACACTTAGGTTACATTTCAGCTTGTTGGCTGATCATTTAATCCGATGCCTTTTTCCTTTTTGTCAGAATGACAGTCAGTGAATTATTTCTGTTCACCTGCTCTATGCTAATCCATAATTTACATTGCATTTGCATTGCCAGCAAAGCTGTGATCTGGTTGTAAAGGGCTCACTGAATTCCAGTGATCAAACAACAAAGTTATTGCTTTAACATTCTAATACAAACATGAGCAGCACACAGGGGCTTCACCTAGAGTTTTGGTCAAACTTGAGCATGCAAAGCCACCTTTGGGAGCACATCCCTGACCTGCTATTCAAAACTACTGTTTAAGGCAGATACTTGTCTATGTATATCTGAGAAAGAACTTCAGAACTTGCTCACTTCATGAATGTTTGGACGTGTATAGTCATTCCTTTCATCAGAAGACCAGGTAGTTTGGTAGCAAGTTTGGTAGAATGCATTCTAGTTGTGACAAAAAACAGAATGAACATCAGGGAGACAACATCCACATGCTCCCACATCTGCACCGGTGCCTGGCATCACCAGAATCATTACATTTACCTCCTTCATTAGTCCCTCACATTTTCCCCACCTTGTTCCCTTGCATGACATATGGGAGAGGTTAGCATTTATTCTTGATTGAATAATCATTATAATTAATCCCTTACCTCATCAGCCAAGAGGTTACACAAATAACCTCTCATCTGCTAAGCACAAAATGGGTGATCTCACAGTCAATCTTTATTCACATAGTATCTTGTCAGTATCATCTTTCATTATTATCAGTTCTTGTTGCAAATTCTGAGCTGTTCCAAGCCCTGGTGTTGAGGAATAAGTATGATTTGTGCTGTACCATATTTGTCCATCCAAAGTAAACTGGTTCAGTTTCCCCTGTAAGGCATCGTGTTTGCACTCCCTGAAACCGTTATGCAAACCAAACCAACTTGTAGTAAGCAGAATTAATGAGAGATTTGCTTCAAAAGGCTGCTGCTGAACCAAACCCCAGATGTAAACAAAGCCACAAGCTTCCAGGTCATCCTACATCTAACATGAGGCTCTGGCCAGCCTGATCTAGTGGGGGGCAGGGGGTTTGGAACTAGATGATCCTTGTGGTCCCTTCCAACCCTGACTGATACTACGATAGTATTAAATCAGCACCACCTGGTGAAAGTGGTTTTAATTTTTTTCATGTTAATTATAAAAATGTTAAACTTCTCCACCATGAGTTGTGGCATGAGGCAGCTCTGAAGCACTGCCTGTGTTCCAAAACCTCCAAACCTCCAAGACATAGAATTTATTTGTTTGTTACTGAAAAATATTGAAGGAAATTGGTAGAAAATAACTCTACCAATCCTCCAGCTCTCTAAATCTATATATATTTGGGGGAAAATGCTTCCTGTCTGCTAACAGTCATTTCACAGAACTGTTTCAGTTGTAAAAGATCATTAAATCAAGTCCAGTCATCAACCTAAGACCACAATTTTACCTTCACTTTCAAGTTGGTGAACTTTAATCCTGGACCAGCTTGACAGAAACACTGTCTCCACGAACAAGAAGTCTGGAAAACAAACAAACCAACCAGCAACCAGGCAGCATTTTTAATGAATCAGAAACCAACAAACAACAAAAATGCTCAGGATTCTGCCCACAGCGTACAACAAAGCCCCAGCATACGTTCACAAGAAATAATGGTGTGAATCATTAGCTGCAAACGGTTTCACACCAGAGATATGCTAACGTTCAAAGCTGAGATGAATTACAAAGTAAGTTAACCAATAACTCTGCCTACAGTGGGGAAAAAGATAAGGAAGTTTCATAGATTCATAGAATGGTTTGGTTTGGAAGAGACCTTAGAGATCATCCAGTTCCAACCCCCCTGCTACGGGCAGGGACACCTCCCACCAGCCCAAGTTGCTCAAAGCCTCATCCAGCCTGGCCTTGGAACACCTCTAGGGAGGGGACATCCACAACCTCCTGGGCAACCTGTTCCAGTGTCTCCCCACCCTCACTGTCAAGAATTACTACTCCCCAGCCTAAATCTGCCCTCCTCAAGCTTCAATCCGTTACCCACATCCTATCACTACAAGCCCTTGTAAAGGTCCCCTCCCAGCTTTCTGATAGGCCCCTTTCAGTTACCAGAAGGCTGCTATAAATTCTTCCTAATAAGGCTTCCAGATGAATGGAGAAGGTGAACAAGAGGAAGCCTTGCAAAGAAATCAGAGGAGTATCAAAATGTAAAAACTACACTCAAAAGTGCAATTGGTGCCTTTTCTCACTAGAGGGAGAGAAATCTTAATACTCCTTACTAGAGACCTTTGCAAATGCACTGGGTGGAGAAAGGAGAGCAAAGTGAGGTCTCCAAGACCCTATTTGAGTATGTGTATTGCCCTGCTTTCAGAACTGCTTACAAACTAATGCAAAAGAGAGCATTTTAATTTGGGCACTGAATTACTCTGCCATTTGTAGCAGCAGTAAAGGAGACTTGATGCAACAGCAGCTTCCTTCCTATTGTAGACTGCGTTTCCTTATGGTGTGGCTGCACTCTCATGCATGTAGGCACTGCCAGCTACAGTTGGTTCACTGAGCAATGGGAGGACTTTTGATTCTGCTTCCTTTAAAAGCACTCATCTACAAAGAGCTAAAAAATAACACCACAGCAACAACCAAGAAGTGTTTCCTATGTAGCATGCGACTCACACTGGAATTTTCTGCTTATTCCCACTGGCATTCTGCTGGGCAGAGGGAAAATAAAGGCATCTTTTAAAATAATTAAATGCCATTAATTAGTTATGAGGAAGGCATGGTAATGTACACCCAGAGTGCAAGTGTACTGCATATCTTGCTAATTTTATTATACTTTAGCTTTAAAATAAATAAATAGAAAAAAAACCCTCATACTTTGTACTGAAGCCTGGATTCTCCTCTAATTTTAATTGAATCAGTGGAAGATGATTAAATATCTTAGAAAATATGGGCTTAGTGATTTCTTTGGAAAAGAGATCTGCAGAACTCTGCAGAACAGAGTGGTGTTTACTACCAGTTAGCATGTTTTGCCCCTTCCTGCAAGGAGCTTTTAAGGGTGCCACCATGAATTTTCCTAGGTGACCCTGCTTTGGCAGGAGGAGTGGGACTCAATGATCTCTAGAGGTTGCTTTCTGTGAATTCCCATGCCAAGCAGGTATATTTTTGATTACTCTCTTCAAACACACTGTTCTTACCTAAGATTTTCATTAACCTTCAGATCTAATCTCCAGCAAGATGGAAGAACAGCATTAATTTACTAGATCTGTATAATAAATGGTTGGAAAGCTGCATACATCTAACTCATGGATTCCTGGAGTGGTGCAGCTAGCCTTTGTGTCTGCATTTTGTGCATAAATTTCCTCTTCACTGCCTTTCAGGTGGCAGGCCTCATTCACCCAGCTGGGAAAGTCATCCAATATCTGAGAAATGGGGGGAAGGAGCACAAAAACCTCTCATGGCACAGAAATTAAGATTTCTATTAACAGCCTAGGTTCATCAATTAATACATGTGCAGATTGCACTGAAGTTCACATCAGAGGAATCCTGACTCCCAGCAGCATTCATGGCAAGAAGCTGGAGGATAGGGCATGACAAAGACATGAATTCTGGGTTGCTGTAGTGAATTGCTACACCATCAAGCTGATAAACAGAAGAGTACACAGAAGGTCTGAAGGCAAACCAGTCAGAGGTGAATCACATTTCCTTTTGCTCTGTCTTGAGTGAGCGAATCCAACAGCTTTTAACTGCTACTAACACTCTGGATGTAGTGCCTCCTGAAGGTGGAAACTCCTTCTAAAGCTGTAGCTTAGTTGAAATGATACTAGAATGGTAAAAAAAAATAAGATCAAAGAGAAAAGGCACTACACACAGCATATTTTTTCCCCTCAGTAGTAACAGAAGCCTGAATACTATGGCAGTGATGTAAAGATGCACTTCCAGTCAAGCATGAAAAGCCCAAATTAATAAAAAGCAGCTGTTAAGAGGGGGAGAATTTGCTTCCTATCCCTTCAAATTTAACCATCTACTTCCAAACTATCAGGCTATTTCTCCATTTTGCATTTTAATGTAATAAACTCTTTCTCCCCATACCTTGAAACATTGCGAAAGTTTCAATGAGATGATCAATGTACTCCCAAAGGAGCAGTGATCCAGATCAGAAGGCACTGGTCGATACAAAAATGACACCAAAGCAGTGTCAGAAACCCTTAAGGCAATTTTTGCATGAAGAAGAAATTTCTTGGCAGTCTCAGACCAGACAGAGACCTTCAAATGAACTTTACACAGGTTCCCAAACAGATTGTGAATCTTTTAGTTATCACAGTGGAAGACTGAAGCTTAATTAGTATCCAGGCTGAATTTCAATGTGAAGCTTGGGTCAGTTTCTGAAACAGAGCAATTTTCATCAGCAGTCCATTTTGGTTTTTAACTTATGAGTACTTTATAAAAGTGATTATCTCTATCTTGTAGGATCACATAGCCTTCCTTTCAAGGAGGAGATGCAGTGAAAATACCACAACAAACAAAAGAAAACCAACACCCCATCTCCTCGAAGTCTCTAAATCTCCTCCTTCATTCCCATGCCTTTGCAGAACAAAATCTGAGGTCCAAAAAGGCTCTGTTTTAAAATGGTTTTGTTAGGGATGATGCAGAGTATTTTAACATGGATTTTACATTATTTAAAGGTCCATTTTTTACCCAGTACCACTGAAGCATGTTCACAATGCCTATAATCTGGTCAGGTGTCCACAGGTATTACTGCTGCTTGCTGAGCCTTGATCGCAGAATCAGTCATAGACCTGTAGAGCCAATTGGGTAGGAAAAGACCTTTAAAGGTCATCCAGTCCAACCCCCTGCAGTAAACAGGGACATCACCAACTAGACCAAGTTGCTCGGGGCCCCATCAAGCCCTCCAATGCCCAATTACCTTAAAAAAAATCCTGCTCAGCTTTTTCTTCATTATTTTTACTGAGGATGCCCTTCCTGTCTATCAATGCTCCCAGTGCTTCATGAACATGAAGAATGGGGGGAACTATGATGGATGCAGCAAGATTTCTTCCAGTACCTCCTACGAATTTCAAAGCACTGCATGCTTATGGATCTAATTAGGCATTCAGACAATGCTAAAGCAAACTGCAGTGTGCAAAGAAACAAACATGAACTGAAACAGATTTCTCTGTTCATCTATTTGTCTAGTTTGGGCTTTTCTTTTTTTTTTTTTTTTTTTCCCTTTCCCTACCCCTCTGACAAGCTGCTCTTCTTATTTTAGTGTGCTGGGTTGTTTTTTGTCATGCTTGACTGGAAGTGCCTACTACACATTGCTGCTGCAATAGCCACACTCCTGTTGTTATCAACAAAACATACACTTTTTTTTTCCTCCCTGCCTTGCCTGTTTGGTTGGAGCTTAACTTTTAGCAGTCTAGTATCACTTCAGCTAAGCTGCTGCTTTGCACCTGTCCCCACCTTCAGAAGCTGCTATATCCTGGGTATTAGTCAAAGTACAAAGTATTTGGGATTTTTCTGCTTAACTCCTTTACAACTTCTGCCTGTTTTTTAGCAGTGACGATACCTCTACTCAGAACTATAAAGGTTTAGTTGGGTTTCTGAGCGTTCCCCAGCCTCTTTCTCTCTGATGAGTTTGAAAAAGGACTTACTGAATCTTTCCTCAAGTTTTAGTTGGGTTTCTGAGTGTTCCCCAGCCTCTGTCTGGTGAGTTTGGATCTTATTGAATCTTTCTTTTGTTTTGTGTATCACTGTGGTTTCCACACACAAGGAATGACAGGTGAGAAAATTCTTCATTTTAGAATATCATTCATGACAGCTTCAAGAGTTCTATAATTTAAGGGAATCAGTAAGAAAGAAAAACAAATAAACCCACCCAACATGTTATTTTCCATTTACCTTTCCTACTATCAGCAGTGCAGTTCCAAAAAGTAAATTTGATATTGTATATACAATCATCACACAAGTGTCTTCTCTTGGACTGCTGTACAGTTAGAGAAGTCTCCACTGCCTGAAAAGCTCCAGCCCATGACAAGAAGACTCCCCATCAACACCTGAAAAATATATGGTTCAAAATTCTGTGTTCTGAAAATGCACATAAATGAAGAGGCTCTTCAAACCAGACAGACAGATAAAAATTGTGCTGGGGCTGGGAAAGAGCAGCAGCAAAAAGGAGCAGCAGAGATGACCACCAATCACAACTCCCATTCTTCACCCCCTTGTCTGCTAAGAGGGAGGAAGTTCAAAGAGGCAGAAGTCAAACAGAGCCTGGGAAGAAGAGGAAGGCTGGAGGGAAGATGGGTTTAGTTTTGGTTTTGTTTCTATCATACTCAGTTATTAAGTGGCAATAAATTATTTTTTCTTCCCAAGGTGAGTCTGGTTTGCCCATGACATTAATTGGTGAGTGATTTACATGTCCCTATCTTCGCCCATGAGATTTGCCATCATATTTTCTACCCCTGTCCTTCTGAAGGAGAGGGTTAAGGCAGCTTGATGAGCACCTGGCAGACAGAGAAGGTCAGTTCACTCCAGCCATCTACATCTTATCTGTAAAGATATTTGAAATAGCAAATTAATTGGAACCTGATAGTTTTACCATGTGGAACAACCTTTACACAGTCTCTTTAAAACCTCTCTTTTCCCCTTGAATCTTAGAGGAGACTCAAGTTTTTTATTTGCATTGAATAACTAAAAATCATCAGTATTTATCTTGATATTTTTTGCTAATTAAAATTCTGAGCACCTGTTTGTTCCTTTTATTTCAAATTTGCACGTTGTCTGCATTGGTTTGAATATCAGATGTCCTAACATAGAATTCTGTCAGTTAAATAAGTAAAAAAAAGGTGGCACCTATCATTTCTGAGATGCAATCTGTGATTAGATTTAAATCTTTAAATTAGGTTGAGATACAGGTGATTCTTAAAGTACAAGTAAATATTTTCATTTGATTATAAAAAGTAATTATGTTGACAAGCAATACTTCTGAAAGTGAAAGGGGTTATGAAAAATTAATGTAATCACTGAACTGCTTGATAGCTCTGGAAAAGGTGATAATAAAATAAATCAAGGAGATGCCACTTTCCAGAGTAAAAAGAAAAAGCAAGGTTTGGACAAAAGAATACTTATTCAAAGAAAAAAAAAAAAAATCAAAGAATGTTATGGGAAAGAAAAGGCCATCACAGTCAAATAGAGGCTTTAAACATTTGGGGCAGACAGAGCATTTCAAATTCCCATACTTCTGTGCCTGCAACTTTTGCACCAAAAATAACTTTCTGCGAGGAAATTCACTGGAAATATCCATGGGCTTGAAAAGGACCTTGAATGCTTCCTAAACATATGATCTCTCTTGAATCTAGGCTTTCCCAAGTGATCTAGGCAACCAGATTCTCCACTCCTTCCTAGCAGTCATGTTTTCAGAGCTGAGTTTAAAGAGGGGAAAAAAATCATTGGAGCCTCAGACTAGACCAAACCCTGAATGCTGAACAAGAATTATCCTCTTCATGTTTTATACAGCACCTGAAGCCGTTCCTTCTCTATTAGCCTTACCAAACACCACCAGAAAGGGTACTTCTAGATGGCTATATTTAGGAAAGCAATCAGGAGCTTTGATTAAGACCCAGCTCTTCAGTTCTAAAGCCCAGGATAATTACATGCTTCCCTTTAACATCAGGCACCACAGACGACCACATTTGCTTACACTCAACCATGCCAGCACTTGAGGAAGGCTGGAGCAGTCAGAGAGGAATACACAGGCAAGGGCCAATCTGCAAAGCTACTTCCCTGCCCCCTGGGTATACTGGTCGATTAGGGCTGAGAAACAGAGGGGAACTGAAAGAAAAAGGAGCTAAGAATCTGTGCTGCTTTTTGTAAGCCTCACTGGATCAGCAGCAATGCAGTACAAGCAATATGAGGTGGTCTGACCCTCAAATATGTGGCTGTGTCCCAAATGCCTGATAACTCCTTACCCTTGTTTCTACACAAAGTGAAATGTCATAGCCCATAATTGGAAGAGGAGGCTTTTTCTGCTAGAGAGCCAAAATTTCTCATGGGGGTCAAGACAGTGGAGAGCAGTGACATCAGAGGGGCAGACATTTGGAACCTTCTTTCCTCAGGGAAAAGTGAAGATGGTTGTGCTGGCAGAGCACAGACTGCAGTCCCAGGGTTGTTAGGGAGAAAAATCAAATCTTTTCCTGGTAAATTGAAAGCATCCGTATCGTATGGCATGTGTGTTAAATATGCATGTGGCTCTGCACTTTGAAGGCAAACCTAAATCCTGAGGTATGACAGTGCTTTTAATATTGTATGTCTTATTCTGTGTACTATTTAATTGACTAGAGACAGTCAACCACTGATCAGGTTGCATCTTACACACCAAAAAAAATAAGTAACGTTGCCTCTAGCTCAACTACACTGATCAGCATTTTGTTACTGAGTCCTTTGCTTGGCTAAATAGTTGCAAAATGACAAGAATGTGTGGACCTCCTTGAGGACTGAGAGCAAAAAGAACATGTGGCTACTAGGTCTGTAAAATGCAAGAAAAGAAAGAGGAAATAAAGGGTGGAGTGGAGCTTGTTAGAAATGGATGACAGAGAGAAATGACTCTAAATCATTTGAAGAAAACTTAATTAGGTTATAGACACAGAAAGAGCACAGTTTGCTCTTTGAAAGGCTAAATGACAAAGGTGCTACAGCTCAATCCATGCAGTCAAATAAGGACAAATCGGTGGAAGGAGGAATATAAAGCCAAAAGGTGTAGCTCAAGGTAAGAAACAGAGAATAAATCAATGCTAAACTAGTTCTGGGTGTTAGGGAACAGTCTTTCTTGAAAGAGTTTACTCACTCCATTTGGGTTGTGACAATGTTGCTTACAACCTTGATACCTCAGGCAGATGTAGGCAGTGTGAGCAGATGAGACCAGAAACAAAAAGTAAAATAGAAGTGTTCATTAACTACTGCAAATAAAACACAGGAGAGGAAGGAATATTCTTAAAAAGCAGCAGATCTAAGTCAGAGTCTGACACACCATGTGAAGAATGGAGTAGCAATCAGTGCCACTACAGAATCACAGAATGGTGGGAGTTGGAAGGGACACCTGGAGGTGACCTAGTCCAATCCACATGCTAAAACTTGGTCACCTAGATCAGGCTGCAAGTAATTAAAACAATAAAAATATCCATTAAATAACTTAAAGCTCCTCATGAAGCCAGTGCAACAGCAGTGACAGAACGCCGTGAAGTGACATCCTTGATGCTTATGTGGACTTAACCAATGACAAATTCCCTGTCCTCGTACAGGGACTAACTGCTGCCTTGTTTCTCAGGGTCAGGCTGAGATATTTTGTTGGGATTTTGTTGCATTTTTAGTGAAAATGAGGTTGACAGAAAAGATGCAGGATTTGAAAAAATATATATATATATAAATAAAATGCAGTATCTAAAGCATAATCGTCTGGGAGCTGGAGCGGACCAGATGAAACTCACTCTTGGACATCATAATATTTTCATCCTATCCTTTTTATGCAAGGTGATTGGATGTCTTCTGTGCTACCTACTTGGCACCTTAGGCTACATTTGAGGTCCTTGCAGCAGTAGATTTTTCATTAATCTGTGACTGTGGTAGCCCTATCATAAACTCATTTGCATGCCAGTAATAGTATTTAGCGGTTTCTCTTCCCGAGAGTTCAAAACACTTAGTTAAGAGAGTAATCATGACTAGTGTTACATGAAATGTAGGTTAAATACTGTGTAAAAGTTGGAATGCCACACTGAAAGGTAAGAGTCAGCAGCAGAGCTATGGATAAACTCTGGGTACACTAAGCCTCAATTAAGCTAACAGCGCTGGTTCAGATTCCCTCCCAGGTCACCCTGCACCATTTTATTATAGGGCTGCATTCTTCTTAGAAGTTTGCCTTTGAAAAGCGGAATGACTTATCACTGGCCTAATTAGAGAAGAAGCTAATAACTGAATATAATGAGTCTGCTCCAAGGGAAGAGGAGACACTGACCCAAGCTGAACGTAGATGCACTGTTGCATTTATGGCTGCTGATTTCTTTCCTCCTTTGTATGGTACACCTAAAGCAGTGATACAGAGAAATGTGTTCAGCCCATCGAATAAAAGCTGGCTTGTACCTAAAGAAAATGATTCCTTGTACCTAAAGAACCTAAATTCTATTTCCAGCTCAGCTACGATTGTCCTGTGTGATTTAGAACTACCTTTCAGCCTCACTGAGATGCAGTTGTCCTCCAAGTAAAAATTTCTTAATGTCTCCAAGACAGAAATAGAATTGCTAGAAATGTTTTGGATCAATGATTTAAAGGCTCCAGGTTGCTTTTATCGAAAGCAATACTTGTTTCACTCAAACAGAAACACCACATCCATGCTATCTGCCTACAGTTTGTGGTTGGTTGTTTTTTCCTCTGTGGCATAGAGACCTTGCACCTGCATTTTGTTGTTTTGGTCTGGTTAACACAAGCAGACATTATTAATATAGCTCTGTCAAGCATTATTAGGAAATATTTCTATTATGTGACTAACAAACTTCCAGCTGTACATGTGCATGACAATTTATGGTAGATCTGTACAATAACCTGAGTGCTGCTAATGGGCCACAGCTCAGTATCATTAATTCAGTGATAGCAAAGGTCTCGGTCTCTTTACTAGCTGTAATTAAGTCTAGTTTCTATTTTACAACACTAAGAGTTTTCCTCCATGCTAGCAAAAAAAAAAAATACTGGGATATATTTGTTTTTGCATTGGAACAGGCTGTCCAGGAAGGTGGAGTCTCCATTCCTGGAGGTGTTAAAAAAATCTGAAGACATGGCACTTGGGGACATGGTTTAAAGGACATGGTGGTGTCGGGTTGACCGTTGGACTTGAGGATTTTTGAGATCTTTTCCAAACAAAATGGTTCTATGATTCTGTGAACTATGACCATAATTATTAACCTACACATACAAACCTGTGCTGCTTATCCCTCAAATAAACACCAGAGGCATTATCCATAACCCAACCACATTTAACACGATACCAAAAGTTAATTTTCAGGGGGAAAAAAAAAATAAAATTAGAGAGACTGAGTAATAAAAAAAGAACAATGAAATCATGCAGAATTACAACAATAAAGAGGAAAAAACCAATTCAGCAGAATAAAACATCATCTCCTTAGGCAGTCTCTAATCCCTGAAGATTTGTAAAGGATTTTCTCCATCAAAAGTTTATCTGAACAATTTTGACTACATGGCTCCTTTCTCCACAGCAGGTTGACCATTGGGATCATTTGCTGTGGCATTTCTTAATTTGAAATGTAAAACCAACAAAGTTTTTTGGGTTTTGGGGTTGGGGGTTTTTTTGCTAGATGAGTGTATGTGCCAATGACTGGATCAATCCAGTTGTCAGGCTGCACAATTTTAGGTTAAAATTGACTGCTAAGAGGCTTTTGAATGAAGGAAAAGTGTCTTGGAAGAAGTGTTATGCATTCCATGACAAATATTGTTAAAGAAGAGCTTAGCTGAGCAAATTTTGCCCTTCTGTATTTACCAACCTTGAACATTCTGAATAAACAAGTGGCTGCAGTGCTGAAGTTTTTAGAGCCCTAGGCCATATTTTTCAACAAGCCTGCTAATTAGCTTAGATCTAATTAGAACTAGTAAAAAAGCAACATTCCAAAGGCTTTGTGGTTTATTTCATTTTTATAGAGGGGGTTAGAAGTTTAGCGGAACCATTTGTTCTCAGCCCCAAAAGAACAAGCCAAACAAACAGTGCAGGTTACTGGAGCTGTTTAAAGGCATACGACTGTCTGGTGAGGAGTATTCTTCTTTCTGTTCCCTACAACCCAGCACAGATTGTCTTAAAAGTTCAAAAGATCCCTAGGCCTAACTTTCCTGACCTCTTCTTGTAAAATTCTTCAGACTCCACCTGGAGTACTGTGTCCAGTTCTGGAGCCCCCATTACAAGAGAGATCTGGATGTAGTTACTGCTTCAGAAGGCATTTTCAAACGATCCCCACCGCAGAAGCAAGGCTTTTGTTCTCACATGCAATTGAAAAGCCCTTGATTTGCACAATAAATTCACTTTGAAATGAACATTCAAGCCAGAAGAGGTAGACTTCCCTGGTTGCAAGCATGGCTGCCAGCAGATAAATACCCTTCATAAAGTCACTTAGCATTTCATTGCAGGCTCACATTGCACAAAAGAAACCAGCTACAGTAGATCATACAAGTTTGATAGGTTCCAAAGCAAGCCATCAAATGATATCCAGAGTTCATAAGTTATTTCATTTAGAGATGGGAGGAAAGGAAACAATAAAATAGAAAGGGAAACTGAAGAAAAAAATTCTTATGGCCAAACAAAGAAACTATGTGCTCACAGAACAGAATAATGCATAAATTCAATCCTGCCCTGAAAACATAGCTAGCTCATGGGGAAAACCCATAAAATAGACTGGTTGTTATTGATTATATTAGTGGCTGGCCAAACAGGAGGAAAAATATCCTGTCTCAGTACAAAACTTTAGAGAGAAAACAGAAGCAACTGCTGAACTTCAGTGAGTATTTCCCTACTTGAAACCTTTATCTTCTTTAAACTGATTTAGATTTCAGTGAGCTAGAAAATAAGAAGACAGCTCACACTAAACCAAAGGAACATTGATGATTAAACAATCCTAAATCGTGTCTGAGCTTTCCAGTCAACCAAAAAGAACTTTGGGGGGAAAAAACAAACCACAAACAACCAAACTTCAGTGCAGAGGGAAGTGATTGCTCATTAGCATGGGAAGAGACTATTTTTGTTCTCTGTTCAGAGTGCATTTTTCATGCATCTACTTAAGGCTAGGGAGTTGATCAGCCTGTAGATACTGAAGAAACATGAGCATAACATGAAGTAAACTCTGTCACTTGGAGGCAGTCTGTGAGACTGTATGGACTTGCTGGCACACAGTGTCTCCCTACCTCTCCCCAGTAAGGTTGGTTAGTGCTTCCCTCAATTTCCCTAGCCTACAAAACATCAGACCTCTACCTCAGAGGCAGAGTAACACATACTGAGTAAGGCCTGTCTGTCCTTAACATTTCCAAACCTGCCAAGTGCCAAGGATCACTGGTCACCCTGGAAGCCTGCCACAGAATGGAACAATGTGTTTAGGACAAGTCATTTCTTTTTGTTACACTTACCTCTGTAAATGGCCTCATCTCTTCCTTAGCAGTTCAGAGAAGGTAGAACACTGGGTTTGCTCTGGAGGAGAAAATAAACAATCTCCTTACACCCTCTCAGCAAGAGCAGAAAATTCAGCTATAGTTAGAGAATCAGACTGCTAGGGGTTGGAAGGGACCTCAAAAGATCATCCAGTCCAACCCCCCTGCCAGAGCAGGATCACCTAGAGTAGATCACACGGGAACTCATCCATGTGGGTTTTGAAGGAGAGGACATAGCCCTGAAAATATTAGGCACTGCTGCATCATTTGCTCAATCCAGAGTTCAGATTGATTCCCAAATGTGCCTGAGTGCCTTTTGGTAGTTTTGTTTGTTTGTTTCCCATGAGGTTAAACGCCTCTGAAATTTTTCCAGGACAACTTTTAACCCTTCCTATGAAATATTTCTTTTCAAACATTCTTTTCTAATGTCAGCAGTCAAAAAGTCATCTCCCCCGCAACAACATCTGGAAGCCAGGGCTCCATCAGAAAAGGTATTAGAGAAGGGGCACTGCTGTCTTCTTCTGGCATCACTAGGGGTGGACTCAAGGCAGGGATTGACATTTTCCTCCTCTTTGTCCAGGTGTTTTGGAATATGGAAGCTATGGGCTGTGAACACTTTTACAGGAGAGCGAGCAGGCCTTGGGTCTTTCACTTCCTGAGTGAATTCTGCTGCTGTATGAAACAGAAATCTGACTTCTTAAAACCCACAAAGTGTCAGAGCCTGGGACAAACTGGGGGAAAAGTAATCAACCTGAACTCCCCGAATGTCTCATTAAAAAACTGACCTATTAACCAACTTTCTGACAAGGAGGGTGATATCCCACAGCTGCCTATAACTCACACACACCTTTTGATGAGACAAAGGTATTCATCTTCCTTCAAAACCCTGATCCTGCATAAATGCATATGTTCTGAAAAATTAAGCAATGCATCCAGACAAAAGTCTTAGTTCTTTCATCTCAGGTCATGATAAAACAGTGTAAAAGACAGTATTAGTCTTTTGTTGTTGTTCAAAACTGTGAGTGTTCTAAAAATTCCCCTTTCTTCTGACTTTGCTTTACTAAAAGAGAGAGAGAACTCCAGAAAGCAAAAAACACCAAGCACTCCCCTCCTACATAATGCACCACAAGATCTACACTGAGGAAACTGTGACCATGGTTCTCACTACTGCCTTGCAACCACAGGGAAATGATGCCCCCAGCCTGGTTTTCTCCACAAGAAATAAAAATAGTAAATAATAATCTAAAAACTAGTGGAGGAATTCTGCACAAATATGAAATAGGGTTATAAAACAAATCAGGTGACTAAAAAAAGAAGGCAAAATAGGAGAAGCACATTTTCAGCTGCTGGAAATTAGCGTAGGTCCATGGGAGACAAAGGAACCTATTTCTGTTAGCTGAAGATTTAGCCACTATTTGATATTAAGGGAGCTCAGTGATGAAACAGCTTTAAGGCAAACAGTGAAACAGGTAAGAGAAAGGGAGAAGGAACGAGAAGGCAAATAGAATACACATTCATCCTGCTGGTGCAGATCCTCCGTCCCTCCAGAAACCCCAGCAAGCACAGAGAGGCCACATCTCCATTGGAAGCAGCCTGAGAACTTCCAATACCTCATTATAATCCTTCCTGAGGCTTGGCTACCTCTCTTATTCCAAGTCATAGAGTGGAACAATTATCTAAGCACATAACTTCACCAGGATGTGAGCCTTGCTTTAGGCCCTGTTGGCTGCTACAGTTCAAACCACACCAATTAAGACAATCGCAATGAAAAACCCCTGGGTTTGAGATAAGCCTGGATTCTCCCAGATTTTACATTCATTGTGCCTGGATTTTTTATGTGAACTTGCCTTCAAAAAGAACAGTTCGAGAGGGACAGGGAATTACTGGAGAGCGCCCAGTGGAGGGACACAAAGATGAGGAGGAGCAGGAGCATCTCTCTTAGGGGGAGGTTGAAAGACCTGGGGCTGTTCAGCCTGGAAAAGAGAAGATTCAGAGAGGTCTTCTCAGTGCAGATAAATATCTAAAGGGTGGAGGTCATGAGAATGGAGCTGAGCTCTTTTCAGTGGTGCCCAGTGATGGGGACAATAGGCAATTAGAACACAGGAGGTTTCACTTGAACTTTAGGAAAAACTTTCCTTTGAGAATGGCAGAGCACTGGAGCAGGCTGCCCAGAGAGGATGTTGGGGGAACCGAGGATCCACAGAAAAATAGCAATAAATAAGTAACTAAGAAAAAGGGAAGGCCAGCTGCTAAGGATAAACTTGTTGAATGCACAGCTATGAAGAGATTGGCATTACCCAGGGTGAGACGGAAAATGGAAAGGATAAAGGTATCAAAAGCATTAAATGGATTTTGACACCAGTTAGCCGTATTTCAGTGCTAACCACAATGCTGCAGGATGTAAAACCCCCAGTCTGAGGAAATGTTCCATGGCTCTAGAGGGATGAGCAGTTGAATCAGGTTACATATTACTGCTGATTTACACAGATGACCGAGACAGAGATGAGCTACAAAGCTGTTAAGTTTGTTCATGGCAGAATAAAGTAACCAGTGAGGTGAACTCTGAAAAAATTGGATTGCTAGTACATAAGAGATGAATCTTGGGAATTTACACTGTGCAGTAGAAGTTTATGACTTCAGTTAATAGCTTGCTAAAATAAAATATTCCAGAAAACATGACATGGTAGAAAGACTTAAAGAAAACAATCAGGCACTGTTTTAAACTAGGTATCCAGATGCATGGGGAGAAAGGAGATCCAAGTACCTGGAGAGAAAAAACACAAAAAAACAAAGCCCAAAGCCCAACCAAAACAAAGCCCAAAGCCCAACCAAAACAAAGCCCAAAGCCCAACCAAAACAAAGCCCAAAGCCCAACCAAAACAGACACACACACACAAAATGTTCCAAATGAATTAAATACTTGCTTTGAGAAATATGTCATTTTAGTTACCATTAAATCAGACTCAAGTCATATTTGCCTCTCAGGAAGCGGGAAGAAATAAGAAATAGACTATGAAAAAGCCCCTGCCTGCAAATGGAATATTTTGTCATGAAATTTAAAGACATAAGGGTAAATTAAAGAAAAAATAATTAGAATTTCTGGTCTAGACTAGCAGGCAGATTTGGATACTGGAAAGAAAATGAAAGGGGAGGGTGGGGGCTGGGGGAAAGGCTGCTGTGTTTTATTTTACCTAAGGCAAAAAAAAATACCAAGCAGATAATTTATTTCAGCTAAGAATCTCTCCAAGGAATTGGTCTAGATAGAATCTGATTTCCAGAGGTGGGGCATCTGAGATTTTTCTGTGCATGGTAGATTTTCTCTCTATAAAAAACAAATGTAATGTCAAGATAATTACAACTGATATCAGATTAGATTCCAATTTTGCTCCATCATCACAAGGATCACACTGTCAGCCATCAGGAAAAGGATCAGAAACTGCAGTCTGGGAGAAAAGCAAATAGAAAAGGTCAAATGCTCAAAGATGACTTTGATAAAATCATTACATCCACCCATCCGCTGCACAAATTACAACTCCCTGGGTTTACTTTGTTCTTGATTTTATGTTGATTAAATTTATTGGCGGTGTCTGTTCATTCTTTAGCTCTGGAGATCCATGCTGAGGCTGGAGTCAAAGTCAGGTGTAGAGCTGAAATATGCTCTGAGTGATTTCCATCTGTGTGATTTCCTCGCTGTGTGATTCCACTGCGCTGCGCAGCTTGGCGTGCTCGTCAATCTGCCCCTGTTTGAAGTTAGCATTCCCTTGGGAAAAGGAAAATACCATTATGGAAATTGCCTGAGTGAGCTGCTCTGTCTCAGACTGTTTTCAGAAACAGTCAATCTGGGAGTATGAATGCCAGGAATCAGAATAGAATCTTTTGGTAAGAGTTAGGGGAAAAAATATATATATATGTGTGATTAGGCCAAGTAAAGAGAGGCAGGGCCAGCCAAGAACTGGCTACCACATGTCCTCATGCAAACAGCCCATCAGGAGAGGATTTTAACAAAAGAGCTATTTCAAACTTCTTTGAAGTTTCTTTATTGGCAGAATAGACTGAATTAAAAATGGAAGCAGTACAACTTAGAATCATGGAATGTCTTAGGTTGGAAGAGACCTTAGAGATCATCTACTCCAACTTCCCTGTCATGGGCAGGGACACCACCCGACTAGGCTCAGCTGTTCAAAGACTCATCCAACTGGCCTTGAACACCCCTCAAGGAGGACAAACTCCATGGGCAGCCTGTTCCAGAGTCCCACCAGCCTCAGCTTCAGTCTAACCCTGCTCTCCCTCCGCTTCAAACCATTCCCCCTTGTCCTGTCTCTAGACCCCCTCAAGAAAAGTCCCTCTGCAGCCTTCCTGTAGGATCCCTTCAGGTATTCAAAGGCAGCTCTAGGGTCCCCCTGGAGTCTTCTCCTCTCCAGGCTGAACACCCCCAGCCCTTGGATCATCTTTGTGGTCCTCCTATGGACTCACTCTAACAGTTCTGTGCCCTTCTTATGAAGTGGATGCAGCACTGGAGGTAGGGCCTCAGCAGAGCAGAGCCAGCCATGCTAAGCCAACAGCATGGTTAGAATATGCGTGGCAAACAGTTAGAACATTGAGTTTTTGAAACTCCAGATGAGCTCAGCTTTTTAAAGCTGTCTGAGCCATCAATGAACTGACTCAAAACATCATATTTTATCTTTTAAAGTAAACTTAGCTTTTCCAAATCTCCTCTAATAGACATCTTGACTGTTTTTTTTTCTCAAAAAGCATAAATAATATTAGAGTAGATTAATCAATTTTATGCCTAAACACATCTAGGCTTCACTGGTGCCTTCAGCTGGAGTATCGAATGCGATTTGTTCTCTCAGTGCCTGGGTACAAAGGGTTGGAAGGACAGCCCACAATTTCATACTTCCAGCTCAGCCTTTTAATCAGCTGTATTTCAGAGCTGTACCAGTGAAAGGAAATTTTCTGCTGCTTTAAAACATCACAAATGCACATGGAGGTAATTACTTGCACAGCTAATAGACTGCTTTGGTATCTTCTCTGTGGAGGGATTTCTTGCTAGCTTCTCCAGCATAGTCCTGTTAAAGCTTAATGCTTCAGATGCAGCTAGGATTTCAAACAATGTGCTACGTGCACTGAGATGGAAAGGTGTGGTTTGTTTAATAAGCCATCTGAAAGATTTGGATCTCTAAGCAAAAGTGGCTTTTTAATTATTTTTATTTTAGAATTAGAATTAACCAGGCAAGGTATGGCTTTGTGTTTGGGCTTGTTTGGGGCTTGTGTTGTTGTTGCTGCTGCTGCTGCTGGGTTTTTGGTTGGTTTTGGTTGGTTTGTGTGTCAAAGCAATACATTTTTCCATAAGTCCAAGTGAAACTTGTGCTCTAGTTTGTACCCATGGCCTCTCTCCTCTCACTGGATCACTGAGAAGAGCCCAGCCCCATGACCTCCACCCTTTAGACATCTATAAACATGGAGAAGATCCCCTCTCCATCTGCTCTTCTCCAGGTCACTCAGCCTCTCCTCTTCAGAGAGATTCTCCAGTCCCCACAGAATCTTCGTGGCCCTCTGTGGATTCTCTCCAGTCATTCCCTGTCCCTCCAATTGGATTCCTTGTCTGGATATCCAACTCCAAACAGGAATTCTCTGCCTTTTCAGACAAGCTGTACCCTGCCTTATCTTTATCCCTAAAGGACTGTACCTACACAACAAAGCTAGGCTCAGAGGCATACTATGTTAATTTACAATCTAAGAACTTATAACTCATTAGATCATTAGTTTGTCATCTCAGTCTCACACCACACAGATGGACAGGCAAATTGCAACGGCTGCTTTTCCTCACACCAGGTACAAACCAAGAATTTCAAAAGGAGTCAGATTTTCCTCCCCATTAGCTGTTATCTTTCCCTGCAGCTGATTATGCAGATAGAAAGGAAGACTGCAGCATGACAGCCAGAGTGTCCTAGCCTATCGTCCCTGACAGCTGTTGGTTTTCCCTTCCTCCGAGGAGCAGCCTCTTGTATTGATTGATGTACAGACAAGCACGTCAAACTCTAACACATACATGGGCTAGATTCATTATGTTTTCCACCTCTTGCTTCCTGTCAGTTTGATCTGTACTGGAGGGACCATACAAGCCACTTATCATTCTCGTTGCCAAAGGGCATCTGTGCCATTCATTTGCTCAGCCTTGCAGAGAGAAATGCAGCTAGCTGCAATTAATGAAATTGCTGTTCTCTGGACATCATTTGTAGAAATAAATTGAAGCTCCAGCACTCTGTGCTCATGGATATGTATGGGTTGTGATAGAGATCTAATACACAAGATATTTCTTCGAAGACAGCTGACATAATCAGTATGATAAAGATTATCTCTTCAGCCAGGCTCCTCTGAATGTGTTTTGAAAGAACTCAGAGACAGACTCAGGAGGAATGCTGCACTTCACTCAGGTTTTTGTTCTCCGATTGAGAACGAAACCAAATACTTTAAAAATGCAGCAGCAGAGTGTGTCTTGGCCTGTGTCCCATTGAAGCAGCAGGAGCTGAAGCCAATGCAATGATTTTACATTTTTTTTTTAAACCATGTATTTGACCATATGCTTCCTGTTATGTGGAAGGAAACAAATGGAACAGAAAAGGGTGATAACAGCTTACTGCCGAGAACTCACAAAACTCAGGCTTTCAGGAGAAAAGAACACCACTGAGGCTATCATATGCACAAGTGCACAAACCTAGATTGTGAGGGGTGAGGGCTTTTCTGCCCCAAACAGCCAGATAGCTGTGGTGAGCTTGGGGCTGGAAGAAGTCTGCCAAACACCACTGCTGCAGTTTAAGTATTGCCTCCATTGAAATATTTCTTCTTCAGCCCTTGGATTAGTTATTATTATTATTTTTTACATATAGATTGTGACATAAATATGCTTTTGTTTTGAAGTTGTTTTGAAGGCAGACATGGCAGATTGAATTGAGGAAAGGTGGAAAGAGAACACTGCAGAGATGCCTAACCCCTTTCCTTCTCCGAAACAGATTTTGTGTAAAAGCTCGGTGGTGTCGCAGGTTCTTTATTTTCTTGACGCTCCTCTTTACTACCATCCACACAATAAGGGCTGAAAACAGAGGAAACAGCCACACATTTTTCAAGGAATCGGTTGTGCCTCAGAAGAAGAATGTTAGAAAACATGACACTAATTTTAGTAAATCTCGATTTTCCTGTGCCGTTAAAAACAGGCACTTCAGAGAAGCTGATCTTGCAGTCTTCACACAGACAACTCACAAGGATCCTTTCCCTAAGAAATGGTATTTAGAGGCAAAATTCATCAGTAAGGCAACAAAACGGAGCAGAGGAGAGCTGGAGAGAGTGGAAAAATGTAGTTAAGTGTTGCCCTGGACATGTGCTAATAGCCAATGATGAAAAATCCACTTTCCAACAACAGTGGAGCCTAGGTCTCCCTAATACAAAGGGATGACTCCCAGTACACAGGATTTCAGGATACCGATGGGTGAAAATACACAAAGCCAAACAATCAGATGGAAAAAAAGCCCCAGCCCTAACTGGCTGACAGAGTTTCAATAAGATTAAACAAAGAGAATGCTGGTTTATTCACCTTCCTGAGCCAGGGACACTGGGAGGGGAGACAATTCCTCAGCAGAAAGTACCTCCCTGGTTAAGAAATCTTTCTGGTAAGAGGAGAAACAGGATTCTTGAAAGGGAAGAGCAATGGGGATGAAGAGGGGTTCTGACTGAGGTTTTATGGTGTGGTGTCCCACAAAAAGAGATGATGGTAGCAAATGATTTGTGCTGGATTGGTGCAATCTTAATAATTTTTAAAAGCCTCCTTTGCCACAAAAGAGAGGGGTCTTTTTCATGGAAGCTCACACTCATTATAGGAAACTGATTGACAAAGACTTAAGGGTACTATCAGCACTGTCGGTTTCCAACAGGAGCGTGCTGGGACTGGAACACCCAGTTCACGCCAGAACTGGATTGTGTAGCTGCATGAAAGGGTGTAGCGAAGAGGTGACCTCGATGCCTGTCTTAGAGAAAGGATGTATTTGCAAGTTCAACTCTTCTACCTCAAGAGGCATTTCTACATGATTTTATTTTTTTAAAATGTAACTAACTTTGAGCAAAAAGGATTTTAAAAGTTCTTTTTATGACTTTGACACTTAAGTCATTAACGTTATTTAAATGCAAATTGTCTACGTGCAGTCTGATTACTGAAGCTTGGTTTCCTTCCAAGTGATCCCACTGGACCATAACGTATACTTTAATGGCAATCTACACCGAGATGGGTTTGGGATGTGTATAATCACACTGAATAATTCCAGTTCTCTTTGTTTCCTTGGAGGTTTCTCAAATACTTTGATGCATTCTGCTTCTCTGTCTTTCCCTTCCTCATCAAAGTCCCAATGAATTCCCGTTAGAGGCATTATAAGAATATATCCTCAGGGTTATGATTTATCCTCAGTCAGACCAACTCAGGCTGAATTTTCTCCTCCTCCTATCCCACTAGTATTCACTGGGGATTTAGAGACACCAAGTCTCATTGGCTTAGATTCAAAGTGAATTTAGGAGCTAAAGAATCCCAATATCTCACTTTTAAGCACTGGTCCCAGGGATGGAATCATAATATTAAGCCCCTGATATGATTCAATAAATGAGTTAGGCATCTTAAAGTAGGATCCACAACAATATGAAACCCTCCTCCCCCCCAAAAAAGGAGATCCATGTACACTGCATTTAATTCCTCCTTCCCTGTTTTGAGAAGATCCAGGCTATGACTCCCACTTATCATGCTCCAGCCCAGCTGTTCTCTACTGATCATCTTTTTCCTATTTCTTAATATATGCCATACATTCAGGTGAGTAAAGCAAGATCCATCTTCTCTTTTTCAGACTACTCTGCGTTTTAATCAAATCTGACGATTTCTTCTAGTCTATACACACCCAAGGAAGAGAAGGAGGAATGTGCATGCACTAGAAATCATGAGGGACCTGGGGTCCCCAGGAACCTCCAGCTGTTGATCAACAGGTGAAATGCTCTGGTCATTGTAAAAAGCCCCCTGATATAACATTTGCAAACCCCACTGTGGATGGGGAATGATGCTGATGGAAGCATGCAGGCAATTCATTTTTATGACCTTACTGAGAACTGCCTCCATTAACTTGAGTACAGATGGTCAAATATTTCCAATGAAATATTTTCATTTAAAAAACGGTTCACTGAGCCTGAATGTTTTGCTTGACTCATCTCAGGTTTGACTACTATTTGCCAAATCAAAGGCAAATTCTCCAGTCTTGCCAGGCTGCTTCAGAGCAATCAATTTACTGCTGCCAAGTTTGGCAAAAGAAAGGCTGCCAACAACTTTTACCTATAAATAATAATACCCCATGAGAGTCGGTGGGATACCTATGTGAAAAGACAGAGACAGAAGGAAAACCTCTTAACTGGTGTGGAATTTCTTGCTTTAGATGAAAAGGACATCAGGAAAATTATTTATTTACCATTTAAAAACTAATGCTGGGGGAAAGAGTGAGGAGAAAGGGGGAACCCTCTGAAAAGTTCAGCAGAGGTAGTCTAGCTCTGCCTTATAAACTTTTGCCTCCCCTTAGATGAGTTTGATAAATGAGCTCCTTACAAATTATGAAAAGAAGAGAATTAATCACTAGCACTGCATGAAAAAAAATATCCACACTGCTCAAAGTTCTTCAGACATAAAGGTGAAAGTAATCTGTGAGCTGATCTATGTTTCATAGATGCTGTTACTGCCCTATCTGTATGTCACAGTGTCATGTGCACCGAGATGGGATCATGAAAACATGCACAAATGGTTTGGCTGATCTCTTCTGTGCTTGTGAAAGAGAAGTCCAGCTCTCTGTCTAACCTGCAGAGTGCAAACTCCAAAAGAGACTGAGCCTGCCTATCAGCAGCTACAGAGAACTTTAGCTTCACATCTGAAGCTGAAGCAAATCTAAAATGAAAAAGTCCCAGAAAGTTAAAAGCTTCTATACTTTGCTCGCTAAACTTTCCTTCCATTAATTCTTGCTCCAGTGGTGAAAATAATGATGGTTTTTGATCTGATGTCAGATCAGGAGACAGGTGCCAGCTGAACAACACAGAGGATTTCACTGGTTGATTTTAGGCAAAATGAAGGAAGATCACATGCTGGGCAGGAGAGCATGAAGATTGTTTGATAAGACTCCATTAAAGTGAGCTGACAGCAAGGTTAGAAGTGAGCTGGCAAAATCTCACCTGGGTAATACATGGGAAAGAAACAATCAGTTTGACTTTTCCCAGGTTAAAGATTTCACATTATCAAAATGGAAGTCAAGGCTTCCTTTTGAAGGCAGCCCAGCCAAGGCTGGGCTCACTCTAACTCATTCTGGACTAAAGAAATCATTTTCTTCCTGTGGTGAACATGACAGATGAAGAGTTCTGAAATGACACTAAATATTGCAAGAGATATTGCTATAAAGTGCGCTGTACCTTGCCTTCCTGGGCTGTGATATTGAGAGATTGATTTCAGTGTTAAGCTAACTCCAGTTCTGATTTATTATTTTTTTTCTTTCACTTTAAACACTCTGTGGTGCCCTCATTAACATCTCATTACTAAGCAGTTAGCAAAGTGAAAGGACAAAGTAGGAAAGAGAAAATTAGATGCAACAATACAGGGCATATTTTCACCTTGATGAGCAAGAGTAACTCATTAGGGGTTACTGAAAGTCACACACACGCTTCAGAGGAATAATGCCCTGAGGGTACTTTGAAATTATTAAAATGTTAAAGCAATTCTATTGATTTTTTTTGTCCTATAAAAGAGTGATTTATTTATTTATTAGAGGTAGGAATAGAGGTAGCAACAGAAGAGAAAAAAAAATCTACACAGACAAGAGAACAATAATTAAGCAGTCCCAGAATTGTTTCTTTTTCACAATGATGGTGGGAGTGAGAATAAAACAACACTGCACTGTGACTGGTAAAATGGTTAAATACACCCATAAATCATTAATTGGTTCTTCCTCGATGCACAGGGGCTTCTCAATATTGTCTCCTGTTCCCTTTTGGAAAGGAAGAAGGAAATGAGCTTTGAGAGAAATATCTGGGAACTGACTGAATGCCAAATGAAATCCAAATGCCATCTGACCAGGCAACACACTGCAGCACAGAATCACTGTGGAAAAGACCTTTAAGACCATCAAGTCCAAGCATTATCTAACCCTACCAGGGCCACTACTACAGAATATCCTTGAATTCTCTAGAAATGAAACAGTACTGCATTAAGGGTTTGGTCACAAAAAGCCCCACAGCCTCCCTTAGCCATGTGTGTGCTCCAGTGCTCTGCTGGAAGAGTCAGAATGAGCCGTGCTTGGCAGGACCACTCCAAACTCCCACCACACACACACATGCACATACAAACAGGAGTAAATTATTGCCTCTACATTCATATTTTCATTTACTTAGTTTTGGATTCTGGCATTCCTTTTAGCTTACAAGTCACACACCAACTTCAAACACTAAAAACCCATCAAAACCAAAAATGAACTGGACTGAGACAATTCAAATAAAAACAGTGCAAAGTGGGCACTGGGATTAGAAATGAGCCCCTAGGAAAGGCAGATGGAATGTGTAGGTCAAACAGAGGATTGCCACTCTGAGCCAGGAAACCACCAGTGCTGGAGAAGGATGTTGGTTTCTCAGACATATTTCAATAAGCCTCACAACAAAAGTCCACCTGCTGATTGCAATCCCACATTCAGCTCATGAGTCAAACAAATACAGAATCAAAGAATCACAGAATGGTGGAGTTTGGAAGGGATCTCTAGAGATCACCTGGTCCAACCACCCTGCTAATCAGGTTCACCCATACAGGGATGCACCTAGGTAGGTTTCAAAAGTTGCTAGAGGAGACTCCACAACCTCTCTGGGCAGCCTCTTCCAATGCTCCATCACCCTCAAAATAAAGAAGTTTTTCTTTAGTCACAGTTCAGGAGAATCCTTCTGTGTTGTAGTTTGTACCCAGTGCCCCTTGTCCTATCACCAGGCACCACTGAAAAGAGCCCAGCCCCATCCTCATGACCCCCACCTTTTAGATACACCATATTTTTAGATGTACCCTGTGGAACACTTCCACACTTCCAAGGATAATATTTTATACACTACCACATTACAAAATGTTATAAATTAGTGCTTAGTGCCACTGGCCCTTGGTTCCATCTCCTTGCTCAAAGGCAGAACCAGTCCTACTCAAGCCAAAGAAAACCACACTTTAAAGCAAAGTGTTTGTTTGATCAGTCATCTTGGTTTAGTAATCACTTTGATACCAGCCAAACAGCTTTTTATCCCCAAAACTCTTGGGACAGGCAAATCATTTCCTTCATTAATGTGGCTGAAGAAGCCACTGATGATGCTCACAGGACTAATGCAACTGACTGTGTGTAAAATCACAAATGGAGACAACAGTGAAGTCTAGAAATAACTGGCCTGAGCCGAGTTAATTTGGATGCCAGCTGCAGTTTGACAGAGTTTAATGTGTGCTCTTCAGTGTTATGAGCTCTGTACTGCCAAGCCTGTATGGTTACAAATAAACTTCATCTCTGTAGCCTGGAGTTTGTTAGTATTCTTCCTTGCATTAGAATCAGGTTGTGCAGAGCTTCTAAGGGTACTGAAGCAGGGGGTTTGCTTACAGTTCTGCCTGGAGGTGCAGGAGGAGTCTGACTCTAGGCTGGGTAACACCTCATTAACTAATTTCTTTGCACCCATCGACATCTCCTTTTGTATGCAGGTTCTTACCAACATTGTGAAAAAGAACCATGCAAGTAGCTTGCTCCCAAAACAGCAGGAAGCCTTAAGCTCCTGCTTGTTCTTCTGCCTCAATAAGACTGAAATCTACTTCAGCTAGAGATGATTCACAGATCCTTTTCTACTTCTCTCCCTGGGTGAGTGGACTGGAATCCAGTGCAAAGAAATAATCTCTGACGTTCACGGCTTTCACCTCAAGTTTGTGTTCATTATTAATGGTGGCTTAGAGAATATTTACACATTCTCAGTTGTGGAAGGACTACATTTAGCCTCTATTATTTTTCCCATGCTGAAAACCATGTGTGATGATGAAAACCAAAATGAGGAAGAAAAGATTGTGTTTTATTTTATTAGGAGACCTAAAGGAGAGGCCTGTTATCTTTAGATACTGTAATTACTACTTTTATAGTATAAGGTCATTTTGATAGCATAATGTCTTTAAATATCAGGTCACTCATTTGAAAAATTCCACATGAGCTCAGGGCTAGTTCTTGGCTTGAGTCTCCCTTCCCACCCCCTACCCCCCACCCAATGCTCATTCTAATGCACATTCACAGAATCACAGAAACATTCCGGTTGGAAAAGACCCTGGGGATCATCGAGTCCAACCCATAACCCTACAAAACTCCACAAAGTTCACCCCTAAACCATATCCCCAAGCAGCACATCTAAACCAGCTTTAAGCACATCCAGGGTTGGTGACAATTTGAGGCACACACACAATAGGTTAGAATACAGCACAGAAAGAGCTGGAATTTGCAAAGCACCTTGTTTGGAGAAGGGGAAATTCAATCACCTCTTTTGGGAAGGGAAAGGTGCACAGCATTGAAAGCCTTGAACAAGGCACAGTCTAAAATTATAGTGGTTAGCACCACAGGGTATGTTAGAATATTACTCCTGCTAAGCCAGTTGGCATGCAAGGCTTCCACTTAGCAGCAAAGACTGTTGCTAATGTGCCTCAAGTGTTTCTAAAGTCAAATTAAACACTTCCTCATTCTGTGTGTATGCTGGGACCATTCTTTCATGGCTTGAAGAGCTCAGACTGCATTACTCAGACTACTGTGCCCATCTTGATGCACAGACAAGAATAACTCTAGGATCACTTCAGAGAGGTTTTTGGCTTGGGGTTTGACTTTGTGAAAGAACCTGCCAGTTGGAAACGTGCACATACTGATGGCAGCAAGAATTACAATGTCAGGACAGGCTGACCATTGCCCATGTCTGGAATGCTCCCCCTGACCAGTGTGGGATCCAGCAGCATACAAGCAGTGTCACCAATGCCTACCACCTACACCACAGCATTTTTGCCCCTTTTTTTTTTTTAACTTTATCTGTTTAATAATCATTTGAGAGCTTTGTTTTGCCATCTCAAATTCATTTCTCCCCTTCATATTCATATCTCAGTTTTCTTTAAAAGTGAAAATATTCATTTTCTCTATTTTGAGCTGTTTTTCAGAACATATTGAGACCTTCCCACTCAGTGCTACTCCATTTGAGCACAGAAAAAGGGAGACATCCCAAATGACTACTTGTCTCTGAATACACAGAAAATAAATCTCTAACATTTCCCTGAGTGTTCTTTGGCCATTTGCATTTGAAACAGTTCATCACTATTAACAACAAACCCAACTGCATCACTTCACTCAGCAGACAAACACTGCCTGGTCCTGCATCCAGCACCGAGACTGAACTGCTGCAGCTTGTCTATGGGAAGGTGTCAGATCTCAAAATGCCAGGAACCCTCACTGTGCCATTTTGTGGCTGAGTCACGAGGAGAAAGAGCTTTCTTTAGTCCTCTCTTCTCCCTCCTCTTCAAGTGTATGTGAAATGGTAGAGCAGTCTGGCAGTAAGAAAGTAATTTCCCTTCTTGTTGAAGTAGTATGGAACATTTCACTTCAGGACATGGTTTTAGCAGGCATGGTGTTGTTGGACTTGATGACCTTAGTGGTCTTCTCTAACCTTCTAGATTCTACGATTTTGTCTTGAATTAGCACCAGCACTTCTCAAGAAGTAACATCTCCATTCACCTCTATCAGTGCTCTCCAGGACTTTTCAACAGAGCAAGACACTGAAAAGCTGATCTTGCTTTCTTAATTTCCTTCCAGTTTGGCTGGAAAGTCAATGAAAATGTTTTGTCTCATATGCCTAATTGGGAATTCCTTTGAACAGGCCAAGTGCAGAAGTTTTATTCATCATCAGATCGCAGAATCCCAGAATGGCTTAGGTTGGAAGGGACCTCAGAGATCATCTGCTCCAATTCAGTACTCAAGATTTGGCCTCACCAGTGCAGAGTACAGAGGAACAATCATAGAATCATTAGGGTTGGAAGGAACCTCAAAGATCATCCAGTTCCAACTCCCCTGCCATGGGCAGAGACACTTCACACTAGATCATGTTGCTCAGAGCCTGGTCCTGTTGGTAACACTATCCTTGATCCAGGCCAGGATGCTGTCAGCCTTCTCAGCCAACTGAGCACACTGCTAGCTCATATTTATCTGCCTGTTGATCAATGCCCCCAGGTCTTTCATAACGTGGCAGTGGACAGAGAAAGCATACAACAACATGACTTTTTAAGCACATCCCACCCACAGGATAAAATTAAATCCTTGAGTCCTCAACATGATGTTAGAAGAAAAAAATAAAATATATCTGTGAAGCCAGTGAAGGAAGTGGCTTTTTTTCAGGCTTTTACAGAGAAATCATCTCCCAGTGCCACTTAATCTCGTCCCACTGAGTTTGATAATCTATTAATATCCTCATTTGCTCACTCAGGCTCAAGGGGGAAAGGTATCTACTGTCTCTAAATGTCAGCACCACGTATCTGCATTTTCTAGTGACTTGTGTGGAATTAGCATTTTCTGTTTACTTTGTCAAAACCCTAGGAAATTACACTTTCAGCACATCATCGTTATTAAAGCTAAAAAGTCAAGATCCAAAGAGAAATTGCCAGATGAAAACTGCATATTTAAACCTGATTTTTCTGTGCTGTTATATATGGATTTGCAATTTTCTTCCCAAATGTGTGCTCACTTGTTCAAATGCAATTGCATAAGTATCAGCTACCTCTCCCAGTGTTTTCTGACATTATCTAATCAATAAGCATTTGCTTATGCTTTATTGCTTCTAATTTTTTAGTGCTTTGTTTCTGGTTTTGCAGAATATTCTACATGCAATTGTTTCATTCATTAGACTTTATTTTTTTTCCTCCTCCTTACCAGCAGACCTTTTTCAAACCAAAGCTTCCTTATTGCCAGATAATTATTTGTTCTAAAATTACCATTTACAGTTGTTTTCTGTATATTAGACAGTGGCTTATCCCTGGAAGTGCTCAAGGCCAGATTGGATGAGGCCTCTAAACAACCTGGTCTAGTGGAAGGTTTCCCTGCCCATGGCAGGGGAGTTGGGATTAGATGATCTTCAAGATCCCTTCCAACCCAAATCATCCTGTGATTCTATGAATCAACACTCTGCATCACTATAAGAAAGAAAAACAGGCTCCAAACCCTCAAAGGTGTCATAGCTAGATAAAAACACTCTGCAAGGAAACTAAGGCTTTCCCCCCATATGCACCAGAAGTTACACCTAACACGAGAGGAGTCTCCAGTGATAGAAGAGATTTTGGTTATTCATTTGACAACTCACCTGCCACTACAATTAAAAACCAATATGAAGTTTCTTCACTAATCCAAACAGTCACTCACGCCCAGCTACCAAAACACTTTCCATAAAGGCCAGAATTATCAACCCAGTGCTGATTTTGGCTAACTTCATCCTTCCCCCCGCAGTAATTATTCAGTTATTTGAACATCAAATGAGTAGAAAATGAAAAAAAAAAAAAAAAAAAAAAAATAGAAGGGATTTTTTTCCCATTGTTGCACTAAAAATAAATACATCTCACAGCCACTTATTTTCCAGGGAGTCTGTAGGCAAAAAAGAAGAAAAAAAAAAAAAAGTGAAGTTCATTTGAAAGCTAAAGCTTTACAAAATAACCTTCAGTGGGGAGAGAGAGCGATGCCTTTTATTGTCCTGGAGGAAATCCGTTTTGATTTGACAGGCTGATAAGCCTTTGAAAACCCTGCGCTGAAAACACACGGCAGACCTTTTATTTATCATTTTTTTTTCCGCCTCTTTTGCTAAGCTCGTGAAGCGCCCAGCTGAGAAAGGATTCACTGCACATGAATAGGAGCTAAATTAGCTGGGTGTCGGAGCGCCTCATCGAGCGCAAAGCTGTAAGTCCTTGGCAGAACTTGGGCCCCAGCAAAGGGCTTTGTTCAGGTACTCCAGAGCCATCACCGCTCTCGCGTGCTCCGAGATCTCTTCAGCATTCTTTGACCGATCTCAACTCTAAGCCATATCTTACGGCAAAGCTGAGAAACAGGTATGGGGTTTGCTGTTTGGTTCGGGGTGGATCCGTTCGGGAAGAAAGAACATAGCTGCAGCAAATTACTTACCTCAGGGTGCATTAGGAAGAGTGTGGACAGCAGGTCAAGAGAGGTTCTCCTTCCACTCTGCGCTGGTGAGGCCGCACCTGAAGTATTTCGTCCAGTTCTGGGCTCTCCAATTCAAGAGGGACAGGGAACTCCTGGAGAGAGTCCAACCGAGGGCTGCGAAGACGCTGAAGGGACTGGAGCAGCTCTTTTTGAGAAGAGTCTGAGAGACTCGGGGTCCTTCAGCCTAGAAGAGAGCAAACTGAGAAAGAATTTCAGGAGTGCTTTTAAGCACCCAAAAAAGGGTTGAGGTCATGAGGGTGGGACTGGGTTCTTTCCAGGTGTAGCTAATGATGGGGTAATAGTTAACAGCTGCGAACTAGAACACAGGAGGCTTCACTTAAGGGAAAATTACTTGAGAGTGATGGAGTGTTGGAGCAGGATAGGCTGTTTAGTTGTCTTCTCTGCTTTAATTCAGAAAGAAAATAAAACAAACCCCAAAAACCCACTAGTTGCTGTTCCAGTATAAAGCCAACACCAGTGTGGACTAGGCGAGAGTGCTCCTTGCTGGAGTTGGAATAGCTCTACGGCGCTCATTATCCAAACTGGAAAGGCTGCAGTGCTTGATGTAGAAATTGGAATAGGAGGGGAGCTTTTCATTCTGCTAGAGCCATGTGCCTGGAACAAAAGTAACGTGACAGACCTACTGAAACTTATGAATGAATTATTGCTGGAGCATGGAATACTTGTGGGGTTTTTTGGTTGGGTTTTTTTGCACTTTAATATCAATCTCTGGGCAGCAGAACTGCTGTGGATTGGGGGAAAAATAATTTTTAAAAAGGTGCCTCTCAGCTTTTATTCTTAGTCATGTGTTGACCTTAATTTACCCTCTTTCCCAGATGGCCACTCATCTCTCAGTTCTGGGATGATAACTGGCACTGTTATCTTGTCATACTACTGCAAACCTGTTCTCCTTAAATTCTGTTCTCTGTGAAGTGCCAAAATAATTATTACATTTTTAAAAATTAAAGAACAGAGATCGTCTCTTCTTGACAAGGAGAGGGGAGACAACACAAAAGGTTGTTGCCCTAGAGCTTTGGGGGCATTGTTTTCTCACTATTTGTTTTATTTTAAACTTACTCAAATGAACTCAGTTCTGCTTTCCCAGTGAAACAAGGCTGTCATGTTCTTCTGAGTACAATTCATCAATCATCCCATCACAGCTGAGGCTGACAGAAAAAAAAACACCTTCCTCTCAAACATATGCTTGGGCAATCTTGGCCTTGTGGTTGAAGATAAACCCTCTAAAATTGTTTGGAGAGGAGAAAAGAGTCCTAGTGAAAAGCAGCAAGTGGTATGGTGGGCACATTGTGCTGAAGGGCTTGACAAGAGGACAAATACCTCTGCGTCCTGCTCTGAGGAGCACCCTTCCCCACCGTTTAGCCAGGAAACCTTTCCCGCTACCACAGAGGTAGGAAAACAGACTGAAGTGGAAAGGACTTCCTCTGCAGTGTGCAATACATACAACACCTTGGAATTGAACTCCTTTTCTGACAAGCTTACACCCACCTGATGATGGTCTGAGTCCCAGGCACTGCATCAGCTTCTTGCATGGGGAGCATTTTCTGGTTTGGGGTGCGTTTGTTTCTTCAGCAGTCGTGAATGCTCCTGCCCACACATCTCTCTTGTGTTTCATCTGTCCAAGCACAAAACTTACTAGGCAACAAGAGAAAAACGCCATCAAAGTCTTTACTCTGCAAGCCTTTGCACATCCACTTAACTTCGTGCTCTCTGGACAGTTCAGCTAAATGCACCAGGGCTGCTTGCAAAGCACAAAGTTAAGCTCAGGTGCAAGTCCTCACAGAATCAAGGAGAACATCAGCAGCCCTGGGCACTCACATTCTCTTAAGCTGCTTCTGTTTGCACTGCTTCTCCTCCATCCTGCGGCTGGACGTTTAGAATAACAATCATGCTGGGGTTCGCTGTCAAATGGAACAGACACTTGAGAACCAAATGCTCTTCCCTGGGATTTCCCTGGGGCCAAAGGCACTAAATTACACATACATTCAGTTTGTGTTTACCCAATCGATGGAAACACCCCACCACAAATCATTTGACTAATGTTGGATGCAATTGACTTCAAAATTAATTCCTTTCCACAGTTCCACCGGAGTCAGAAGGGAAATAACACTATTCAAAACACATTAAGTGTATTCTTCTATCTCATATAGTTCTGACCCCTAAGATTTAGATTTTAATCTTTTTTTCAGAGCCTGGTTCCTTTCTTTTCTTCTCTTTAAAGTGGCTGTTAGCAACTTAAACCTTGTTGGATTTTTGGGAGCAAGAAATCAGCTTTCCCTTCTTTTCCTATATCTAGCCCCTCAAAAAAATATCTCACCATGGTATGTGTAAGGCTTTTGTTTCAGTCAATTGACCAACAGCTGAAGTTAGATGTGGAATTACTATAGTAGAGTCATAGAATTGTCAGGGTTAGAGGGGACCTCAAGAATCATCCAGTTCCAACCCCCCTGCAGTGGGGCTCTGGGCAATCTGATGTAGTGTGAGGTGTGAGGAACTGGGAGCCAGGGAGTGTGCTCTGTGAAGAGCTCTTGGTTGGAAGCGAGCTTTTACTGGGAATGAATGTTCAAAGTCACTATATATCAAAGTCTGTTTAGAGGGACACTTTGATCATCTTCAATCAAATTATTTCTTCTGTAAATGGATTGAACCATCACCACTGAACAAATCACTTCATTAGAATGTCATTCCTGTGAAAAACTGCCTCAAAAACAACACTGCAGAAGAGTTGCACAATAGTTCTTTGGACAACACTTCATAACAGGCTGGAAGTAAAGATCTATTTATTTTGGGACAGCTGTTTGCTTCCTGTGACTGAAACAGTCTGTGGACCAAGATAATGCTTCAACCTCAAAACCTTAATTAGTTTAATATCAATCTGGCATAGCTTTCAACAGGGCTAAGGAACAGAGCGGTGAGTGGTACTTTGTAGAACAGTTTTACAGATGCAATTTGATGAATGGTTAGGCCTGAGCTCAGGAAATAACTTGAACTTCATTTAATTTGTGGAGGAGATGTGTATCCCCAGATTGTGCCTGAATGTATTGGCACAAAGACCCTGACAAACCAACCTCTGAAATGGATCTGCCAGCACCTTTCCATAAATTAAGTGGTCTGCCAGTATTTTTCCATAAATTAAGGGACTTGTCAAGGGATCTCCCCATAAATTAAGTACCCTGAAGTCTCAAAAATGTTTGCATTTCAGAAATGAGTCTTTTAGACAGCAGGAAAGCCAAAGTCAAAGAAACAAGACAACCCCAACCCTGCAGTAGGGTCAGAAACCACTGACTGGGAGCAGAGCACAGGAGTAGCACCTCACTTGCTTCCTATGCCTTTGCTTTGTATGTTTTTGCCCCCAAACTCCCTACCAGCTAACACTTTTCAGATTGTTTGGCTTGCAGCAAACTCTTCAAAGTCCTTCTTGGACCTCAGGAAAAGTTTCTTTATTTCTATAATTTCCTAGCTGTGTCTGATAGAATCTCACTTCAGCAGCACACACCCCCACCCCCAGCTCCACCACCAGTCTCCACTATTCTTTCAACTCATTGCCCTAAACAGAAGAAGATCCTTCCTCACTGCACTCTGCCAAAATCCTTCAGCTGAGGATGTTCATTCCTCAAATGCAGTCTCTTGTCTTCTGAATAGCTCTGTCTGGCATGCAACAACAATGAAGCAAATATAGGTTCTTCATTGATGCTGTTTAGCCTAACACAGTCATCAAAACCATTTGTGTTTAAACCTGCACATAACTGAGTGAGACATTTAGAATTATTGGTTAAAAACTGCTAAACTTTGCCCTGCTGCTATACTCTGGTGCTGAGTATCAATAAACCAGCTTAGGTACAAGCACCAAGCTAGGTTAAGTAACAGCCAATTTTATTAGGACTTGCTTAGAATTGTTTCTACAGCACAGGAATGTATAGAACATTGAATATATGGAGCATGGAATCTGTTCCAACTCATATTCAGTATTATTCACTGCTTTCTCATGCTTGCTAATGCTGCCAAAGCAGAAAGAAATGTGTGCTTTAAATGAAATTATAAGGGGGGAAAAAAAATAGACATAAAGCTTGCATGAAAATTAGACAAATTTGCTTCTCTTGCTCTACTTACCAGTTGTAATTATAATTTCACACTGTTTGTTTACGTGCAGCAGCAATGCCTGTTGGATCATATTAACTTGCATGTAGAAGTGTGAGCAATCAAATCCTATTAATTTCAAAGAGGATTCTCAAAGGGGAGGCTCCAGTTGATGCAAATTAATGAAACTTTTTCTGACAACACTAGCGAAAATAAATGGCATTAAGAACAAAATTTGTAAGCATAAGGAAACAGAAAGGAGAAGAGCTCATAGCACATCTCTGTTACAGTCTAAAAGCCTTTGCCTTCATCAATTGCTCTCAACAGAAAATTCAATTAAAACAGTATTAGTCCTCTACCCCAAATTGCAGGAGAAATACAATTTTGCTTCACTGCAGAGCGGAGGGAAGCACTCAGGTAGCCCTCAGGTAGCCAGAACAGCACCCAAGCCAGTCTGCCAGAGGCTCCTGAACATCTTTGAAGCAGCCTTCCTTTGACAGCTGTTTTGTCATGCATTTAACTTCTTCTAGAGATTCAGTTCTGTAAACATAAGCAAATGTTGCACCAGGGGAGGATTTGGTTGCGTATCAGAAGAAACTTCTTCAGACCGGAACACATCAACCAGGGGAGGTTTAGGCTGGATGTTAGGAACTATTTCTTCACTGAAAGGGTTCTCAGACACTGGAATGGTCTGATGAGGGCAGTGGTGGAGTCTTCATTCCTGGAGGTGTGGAAGGAGGAAGGATAGAAAGGAGAAGGCAAGCAATATTCAGAGATCATTGCACCAGCACTAGAGATCACAAAGTTTTTTGCAATTTGCTTCATTCCAGTGACTGGAGCTTTGAAAAGTGTAATTTTTAGAGCAGCACAATGCTCTGGGTAAACTTTGTAGTCTTCAAGAATCTTCTGCAGCTATGGATAATTATTTCAGTGACTGCCTGCCACACTTATTATCAGCAGCTTTAATTTCCAGCCTTTGAAAACTGTTTTGTTTTATGGACAAGCCAACCTTCTATTTTCTTCACCAACAGGGATAAAATAATTCCCTAATCTTTCTACTACCTGTCTGATTGAGCATTACTTTTCAGACACAAGGTGCTGTGATCGGATTTTCACAGTTGCTTCCTAAGCCGTCATGGTGAGAGATTTGTGTCCAACAGCCATCTCTGGCGCAGCACCTCGCCTGGAGCACTCCCTGAGAACAATCCCTGCCACCAGAGGATCACTGCTGATCTCACTAATTGCATGGGCAGCCGTGGTTACTCCTCTAGGACCCTCCCATTCAAAAGTCGAATGCATCAGGCTAGAGAAGTGATGTGGCAAAAGCAAATCTGAAGCTGCAGTCATTCTCTCATTCTCTTTAGACATAGCTACTCTAAGGACAAAAAAAACAGCTAATGGTTTCCTGTTCCATAAAATACAAAAACTAAAGTAAAATAAAGTAAAACCCAAACAAACAAAACAAAATAAACCCCAGGTTCCTCCTCCTCCTCAGTCTCTAACTCCTCTGATTCTTGGCAGCCAGTTCCACACTTCCTTGACCACGGGATTAAGGTGCTTTCTAAACCTACACAAGGGTTCCTCTCTCGCTCTAGCTCCCCTTTCAATATTTTATTTAAATGAAACTGTCAAAGTTCTCTGTCTTTCCCAGGGAAGATGATGTCAAAGACTCAGCAAACACTGAAAATCCCTGGTGAGCCAGAGAATGTCCCCAATCAATATCCACTCCTGTCAAATGAACATCACTCCTCACTAATTTCACAGGGAAATAAATTAAAGCTTGGTGGTTGGAACATTAGCACAGTGACAGATTCCGTTTAGGATGATTTCACAGCCATAAAATGCATTTACAAATTACCTTTCATAATTATTTCGTGATGGGGTTTGTATTTGTGTTTGCACATAGGTATAATAAAACTTCCCTTCAGCAGCAGTATAGAAACTCAGGTTCCAAAGAACATATCCAGCGCCCTGGGGGTTTTCTCCAGAGATTCACAGGATAGAAAATAACAACGTTGTAGTTTAGAGACTCTCCCTCTCCACCTACACATTCGAATATTATATATTAGACAAGAAAAAAACCCAAATAAAGTGAATTGCAAATAAAATAACATTGAGAAGGCTCTCTGGCAGTTGCCCAAAGTGAGCATGCACTTTTTTGCAGTACATTAGCGTTTCAGAATGAAATCCATTCTCAGTTTGAAAACTGCAGGTCAAATCCATCTGACTTTCTACACAACTGTGGTAGGTTGAAATTACCCCCAGAACAAAATTGCCAGACCAGCTCAGATGGAAGCAAATGGAGCTATCTTCACAAGCAAAACTACAACCTAGGAATATGACATGCAATGTATGTGTGCAAACTATACAGTATCTACATGTATTTACAGTTTACAGACAACACAAGAATCCCCCTCCTGGACAAAACCAAGGGGTTACCAATAGCTTCCCCCTCTCTGCTCCCTTATCCCCTGTCCAAGAGAAAAGAGGAGAAAAGCAGAGAGTAGTTTGTTAGTACTTATCCACAACAAAGAAACGCAGCCAAGGCTGGCAGAGGCGACCAGCTGGAATCTGCTAGAGAGAAGAGCTGGAAAAGAGAGTTAGTTTATACAACTAACCTTATGTTAATTATCAGACCAATGGGACCTTAGTTAGACCTTATCATTTATTTTTCTTCTTCTGCATCTAATGGCAATTTATTTACATTATTCTACCACTTCCCACTCAATTTGTGGAAAATTTCCTCGGCATCAGCCTAAAATTGCCACAATGTCTAGCACCAAACAAGATATCTTCAGCTACTTTTATGGTGGCAGGGGAGGAAGTACCAATTTCAAGCTGTGATTAATGCTATCCTAGAGTAAATATTTAAAACCTTCCAGATGAACACCTTCGAAACACTGCCTTCTCCTCCCCTGGCACAGCAGACAACTGTGCTGGAAACATTTAAAGTGGGAGGAAGCAAAATCATCCTGCGCTCCCCTGGAAGATTGTTTGTGTTTGTTAACTTTGTTTTAAACTCTGCAGCTTTATGCACTTCCAATTTAGCACACCAGCCTTCATTTATCCCTGTAGGGCACCACAGACAGCTGCAAAGTGAAGATTCAACTGGATGTTGGCAGGCTTGCACAGAACTGTAATGTTGCCCTGGGTTACAGTTACAGTCTAATTTTGGCTGGCGAGTAAACACACTTGAGTTTGGTTGTTTGAACTTTGGTCATCATTGGTTGATCTTCAAAGTAACACTGATGTGAATCCTTTCTTTGTCTTGTGCCTTCTTCTGAATTTGCATTTTACCTTTCATCCTACATTTGCCATTCCTGTCTAGCTCTCAAACTCTTCTGCCTACTTTGCTTTCTGCATTTACTGAGGGCCACCTTCCAAATTTGTTTCCCCAGAAAGACAGTTCCCAGGTCTCTTAGTGCTGTCATATTGCCCTGGTCTTTCATGCAAGGCCAAAGCACAGAAGTTCAAAAGCTTTCTCTGCTTTGCTACAGAGTATATGAACTGTGCCTTGAGTCAGTCACCTGTGTGTGAGATCTCCAGGTAGTGAGATCCAGTGCAGAACAGGTAGAGCAGCACAATCCCTGGAAAGGTTAATGATTTAGCAACTTCAAGCTTCACATCTTTTTGACAAAAGACAAACAGGATTCTTTATACCATAAAGAGACACAGGTCTGTGAGTTCTCAGCCTCTATTTTCTGTTTTCTTTCAGTTCAATATAATAGAATAGCTTAGGCTGGAAGAGACCTTAGAGATCATCTAATCCAACCTCTCTGCCATGGGCAGGGTCTCCTCTCAACTAGACCAGGCTACTCAAGGACCCCATCCAACCTGGCCTTAAACATCTCCAGGGATGAGGCATCCACACCCTCTCAGGACAATCCATTCCAGACCCTTGGCACCCTCAAAGTGAAGAATGTCTTTGTAAGATCAAATCTAAACCTATACCCCTTCAATTTAAATCCATTTCCCCTTGTCCTATCAGTGGACACTTGTAAAAAGTCCCTCTCCAGCCTACCTTCTGGTATTGGAAGACAGCTCTAAGGTCCCCCTAGAGTCTTCTCCAGGCTGAAGAATCCCAGTTCCCTTAGCTTATCCTCTCTGCTCACCATCCTCAGAACTGTGTACACTACAGGGAAGAGAGTCACAACAGTGAGGATAGGCCAGCCCAGCCTTTTTTAGGTTGTGATAAGCTTGACAAATAGGAGAGGAAAGGGTTATTGTGATTTGCAGCGAGTTACACTGGATGTATCCCTGGTATAAGCCTCTGATTCAACCCTGTGCAGCACAGCCTTTCCCTCTACTGCATGTTCCATCCACCACCACAGGAGCCAACTATCTAATCACACCAAATATGCACTCCTTCTGGAGGAGCTTTATTAGCAGAATTTAAGCAAACAAAAGCAATTTCTGCTCTGCTGAGATGTGCCTTCGTACTTAACCCTACTGGGAGGGGAAAGAGTTGGAAATTTGTCCTTTGAACCGCCCTGCGTAAAATCTAAGTTAGGCAGCTGCTCATCCCTATGGACCCTGCGTGAACAAATTCCCCACATGGCATTTTATATCTAATTTTCATCTCCTTGAACTAAACAGAAACAATCTGACAACTGCTTTATGCAAATGTGCTCTGAACTTCTTTGAAGCAGCTATTTTTAAAGGCAGCTATCGTCTCTGCTTGGGGCTGAGCGCTGCAGTGATTTATGTCTCTCTCAATAGTGAAAGGAAAAAAACCCACAAATAAAAATGCTAGAAGTTATTTTCTACATGGCTTGCCCCATTAGATGCATTTATTCTGACAGGAAGTGCTGAAATGCTAGCAATAAAGTGCTGGGATTACACATTTGAGCCCAGGATCAAAATTCAGCAGAAAATTCCCACATAGGGCTTGAAACTTCGAAGGGAAGTGGGAGAGGTGCATTATTGAAACAGCCACACAGTCAGACCCAGGTTATCTGCAGCAAGAGCTGGGAGCTGAAGGGTCACAGGGAAAAGAAGTGGAAAGAGTAGTTGAAACTATATGAACAGAACCCATAAACCTGGCTTAGGGGAGAAAAAATAACTGAAAATAGGCAAAGCTACACAAATGGAGAAGGTTAAACAAAGTTTTAGCAGGCAGAGATTAGAAAGATTTTAGCATGAATGTAGTCCCAAGGACAAGGGGGTGAATTCCCTAAGTCTTATCAATAAGGCTTTATATCTATTTGCCTTCTTTATCAGTTACCTACAATTTCAGTTGTGATTGGTTTTTTTTTTGGGGGGGGGAGGGGGGAAGCAACAATTAACTCTCACTATGGATTTGGTAATGTGTAACAGAATTAATTTTTCTATCATGCTGGAAATGTTAATAGAAGACAAATAACTGATAAATCCTGACTATCCACAGAGAAGGCAGAGAAAACATTGGAGTTCATTTTGCTGCTGCAGGATTCTACAGTTCTAAAGTGGTCTTTTCAGAGCTGAGCAAGAAGACAAACAAACCAAACAAGCCAGCCAAGCAGAGAGCATACCTTAAAAGCACAAAAGCAAAGAGCCATAAAAATTATAACAATCATGGATTAAGGTTCAAAAGTATCAAAGGAATCTTCAATATTCTTTTGTATCTTCTGACTTGCTGTAGTTTTTCTTCCTTCTCTGGGGTGTTCTTTGTCCTGAGCTGTAAGGCCGTAACATAATCAGCCTTAGAAGGAGGAGTAGCCAAACTCACATGCAGCTCATTTATCCTGATTATCACTCTGACTGTACCACTTCTAAAACTTGCTGCTTTGGAGCCACCTCAGCATGTCTGCATGGTTCTCCCATTCAGCTGTACTATAAGAATTTTTGTTCAGCTTACTGTGCACCATCTGGAAAAATGATTTCAAACCACAAATCTGATGACAGCTGCCATCCTTCCTTCCCTCTTGCTGAGAGGTGGCAGCGATGGATTGAAGATGGAGCAGGAAGCCCAGATTGAAGAGCACAAAGAGTTCCCCTGTATTAGATGTCTCCTTGCTTGGATTTGGCATGCATCTTGTCTGTCTGTGTGCACTCACAACATATGTTTGGGTTAGCTGTAGCCATGATGATAGCATATTCCCTAGTTCTGAATGCAGGCTCTGCAGAGGGTGGGACCAGCAAGCTGGACTGAGGACCAAATTCTTTTGTCACAGATATACTTCTATTTATTGACTAGCTGTGGAGCAAGAACTGATGGTATTCTGTGGTTACCTTGTACAGGTCAGAGAGGTAATCATAATGATCCTTTCTGCCTTTTACATCCAAGAGAATAACTGTGGTGTGAGTTCAGATTCTCAGTTTAGCTTATTTTCAAGTCAGCATCATTCTTAATGTTGCATATTACACAGAGCAAATTTCAAGAAGCTGGTGAAATTCCAAGATACTTATGTGATACATGACAAGGTGATGAGCTGGCTACCATAAACTTGAAATGGTTGGGGTTTCAGTACTTGTGGAACTCAGTTAAATTCATTTTGAATTCAGAAACATAAACCATGTCACCGTGCTAGCACAGTGGCTACTTAAAGCTATTTTAGACAGACAAGCAAGCACAGAAACACAGAGAGATACATTAGAGAGTGACAACACAACTGGTAATTTCCCATACTCACCCTAAAGGTCTGTGTTATTATTAGGTCATAAGAGCTTACAGGATGTAGTATTGAAACAGGATTATTTCTCTTTCTCAGCCTGTATTTCAGATTCATAGCCACTATTAGACTCATCCAAAACCTTCTGAGTCAGCAGAACGAAAACAAACCCAAAGAGTGCTTGTTTGCTTTTTTTAGTTCCTAATCAGTTAGACATCATTTGTACTCCTGATTGGAGTCCTTCAGTCCACATCACTATTATCCAGTATTATAAATGATATTAGTCACAGTAACATGGTTGGATCAATTCCCTTTCTCCTCTTTATATTTCTATAGGCAATCATGATTCAGAGCAGCCAGGGATATCTGCCTGGACTATAAAGAGACTGAAAAGCAAATTGTGCAAGATGGAGATGCCCCAGCGAGGACGTAAAAGATCCCTCTGTGTTGTACAGTGTCTGATATATGGCACACATTATAACAGCATGAGAATCACTTACAGCATGCCTGACCTGTGAATGAGTTTCATTGCACTTTCCTTCTTTTTTGTCATGCTGGACTGGTTTTCCTCTTCAGTGCAAAAGTTTCCTGGAAAGAAAAGAGAAAGAGGTTTATCCATCAAAGTCACAGAAGAATGATTCAAAGAATTGAAAGAAACAAGCAAGCAATACCTCAGATGCTTTCACAAGTTCTTAGTTAAGTGAGCAAGTGCGTCATAAGGCAGGCAGACTTACTGTTCTACACATTCCTTCCCAGGCTTCTGAACCCTCTGACACCCTCCTGGGGATGTGGAGGGTGCATGACTGTCCCTTTCATATGACCATAGAGTGGTTTGGCCTGGAAGGGACCTTAAAGATCATCTAGTTCCAACCCCTCTGCCATGGGGGGATTTGAACTAGCCCACGTTGCTCACAGCCACTTACAGTCTGGCCTTGAACTCCTCCAGGGAGGAGGCAGCCACAGCCTCCCTGAGCAACCTGTTCCAGTCTCTCACCACCCTCACTGTAAAGAATTTCTTCCTAATCTCCGTTCTAAATCTGCTCTCCTCCAGCTTCAATCCGTTCCCTCTCTTCCTATCACTCCAAGCCTTTGTAAAAAGTTGTTCCCCAGCTTTCTTGTAGATCCCCTTCAGGTATTGAAAAGTAGCTGTAAGGTATCCCTGGAGCCTTCTCTTCTCCAGGCTGAGCAGCCCCAGCTCTCTCAGCCTGATGATGCCATGCATCATGTTGGGCAAGGAAGCAGGGGAAGGGTCTGGAGAATGGGCCTTGTAAGGAGCAGCTGAGGGAGCTGGGGTTGTTTAGGCTGGAGAAGAGAAGGCTGAGAGGAGACCTTCTTATGCTCTACAACTCCCTGAGGGGCTGCAAAGGGTGAAAACTCTGGACTGCTGCACGGAAGACATTATTGGCTGCTAACTTTGTGTGAACTAATGAACAGTTTTATCTCAATATTGTTAAATGAATAACTCCTTGGTGCTATAATTACCAATAATGACAAAAGCACATAATTTAACTACTCATTTGTAAAAAAAGAATCCTATTAATATGAGAAAATTATTTAATGGATGAAATGGCCTTAATCAACTTTAGCTTTAGAAGTCTATACATCATTTATTAATATGTTTCAACTCAGTAAGTTGATAAGGCTCTTCATATCTTATCTCTAGGAGTTTACTTGGCCAGAATATTTTAAGAGGTTTTATTCTGCTTTAAGAAAATTTATTTTCTTTGAAATTTTTTATTTATTTATTTTTTTAAGAAGCACAATTCTATTTTTCTTCACTGTCCTGGACAGAATCTTAAGATTACTGAAAAGAAGGGGGAAGGCACAGACTTCATAAGTGCTTTTCTGCCAGCTTATCTCTCTGGCTTATATATATTTTTTTTTCTGTTTTAGTGCAGGAAAGTACTTTGGTTTGTTTACTTGTGCATTTATCAGCTCTCCTGGACAAACAAACCTCCAAAGAGAAAATCCTATATATGAAATGAGGTGAGATCAAGTAACTATGGGAAGAAAAAACCTGGATTAGCCTCCGAACTGAAAACACAAAACCATTCTGCTGCTCCATGAAAGTGCTAAAGATGGAGCCCTGACGTTCTCATCGTGTTCTGTCTGATCATGATTAAACTTCAGGGCAGATAAAAGCTATCACTTTCTTCTGTGGAAAAGATTTTTATTCACATGTACACTTGAAATGATTGACACATTGCCAGGAGGAGACAAAAATGCATTCCTTCTACTTTTCTTTCTCTTACTTTCCTATCAGTAAGACTTTCGGACCTCCCCATCATGCAGTTTACAGGTTTAGGGAAATCCAGAGGAGCTCCAGCCCTGCACTGATCTGCATCCAGCTGCATAGAAAGGGCAAACTAAGGTTGTGGGTTTAATGGGCAGAAAGAACTCAGAGATACCAGAATACAGATTATTTCAACTCCTCAAGATCTCTGCTCACTGAACAAAAAACTGAGTAAAACTTCATGGATTTTAATTTATAAAGGAGATTCTTTCATAGCTCAATGCTTCCCTTCCTAATCTGCATTCAGAACTCTGTAATATTCTTATGGAATAGATAAAATCCCTCACTGATGACAGATAAGCCCCTGGCAAAGGGACAACAAATACAGGCTCATTGTTAATTTCATTTTGAAGTGTCTCACCTATTAAAAAAAAAGAAAGGAAAGGAACGTAACCAATTATTCCAGATATCTATTTACCCTATAAAGAAGGGATCTGGATAGGGAACCAAGGCAATGAATGTAGTAGATGTAATGAAGGCTGGTCCTTAAGGTTTGAATCATTACAAAGTGAGGGCTGTGTCATTTGGAAATGGAGTAGTTTGTGTTCACTGTGAAGCTTTCCTGTGGAATAGGAAGCCTATATTTAGTCAACCCAGTTAAAATGTAAGGAAGGAGTTTTCAGCCTCACCGTGAGAGAGAGACCTCAACGCTGCTCCAAGAGGGGGAAAAGAAAAGCTTTGAACCTTTGAAACTCAGCAAAGAATAGTTTGCTTTTTCAAAACTATTTTTTCCCAAATATCTTCAATAATCGTCAACATTTTCAACAGTTTCCACCTGCTAATGCATTTTTTTCCCCCTTCTCTGCAATCACCATTTATGCTCAATTAGCAAAGATCTGCATTGAGGTACTTCCATGGATGCCTTTTGAAAGGAGCAAGTCACCTTCAGCTGAAAAGTAACAAACATTTCTGTTTAAGACCATTAAAAACAAAAACTTTGCAGAAGGCAGGGTTCAAATCCAGCCCTCTTTTTACTTTTGCATTCAACAGCAACCATTTAAAGCAGCATTTACTAAATGGTGTCAGACAACCACCTCTCTTCTAAGCTCTCGGGGACATTAAGGCAACAGGAGGCTGTGAGTAAATGACTTTTCCACAGCTCCACCTGTACAATCCCAGAGCCTAAAGTATTCCTAGGCTGTCCATCCCTATTAATCTTAGTAACAGAATGACTCAGGCAAACGTATAAATCTCTGAACTCTGCAAGTCTGACCTCACATTTTGTCCCCAGGTGTTACAGATGAGGCCTCAGCACAACTGTTGGTAGTGTTTTGTTAGTTAATCTGCAGGTTTTCCATCCTGGCGTTTTCATTGCTCCTGAAGGACCATGTCATGGGATTATTGAGGACCTGTTGCAGAAAATTGCCTGAAAGCTCTTTAATAAAAGCTGGGGAATTGGAATTTGTTGTTACTGTGGTATCCAGAGAAAGGGTAAGCTGACAGCACGAAGTCAACTTGCCGTGGCGCTCTAGCTCCTGAATGTTAAGTTTGAGATAACAACTCAGCTGGTGGATCAGTCATTTGTGGGGACTTAGTAATATTAGGGTTTTTTTATGCCCAAAGGCCTCTTTTGATAGAAATGAAGGTTATTCAGCTACAAAAACAGATTGTGCCTACAAGTTCCTTGCTTTAAGGATCAGGAGAGGGGGAAGAAAAGAAAAAAAGGAACTGAAACTGTTTTGCAATAAGAAATAAATTCTTGGTGCAGCATCTTCATGATGCATGCTAAGCCTAAGGCAAAGAATAGGAATCTAATTTTTCAACTTCAGATTTACTTTCAGCAGCACTAGAACACATCAGGTCCATTCCCTGGACTTGAATCTTCTTAATGACAAAGTACATCACGTCGCACGCATATCAACTGCTAATTTCCATTGTACCTGCCGAAGACAAATCAGGGTTTATACAAAGACAACTTTCCTGTTTGCCTTTTGCTCCTCAGTGGGTTATGGAACAGATGCACTCACCTGAAGAGGTGGCTGAGCCAACTGTCTTGGCTATAAACATCTGCAGCCTAGATGAAGCAGTGACATCAGTAGCAGAGACAGCTGCTTGTCTGCCTTCCCAAGTGGAAAAAAACCTTGCTCAGAAGTGGTCTAATAAATTATTGATGTCCCTGTTTGGGGCTAGAGGCTGGAAGTGCAAGCTCAGCAACAAGTCACTTCTACAATCAGGCTTTTTATGTGGTTTCACCTGAATCAAATTTTTTCACAGCTTTCAGCTGTTTTCCATGAAAACAGGAAGAAAGGAACAGGGACAAGGCAGTCATTTTTCAGCAGGCTTCAAGAGGCTCTGTTTCTTCTACTTGACAGATTCTACTACTTTCAGAGCTGTTCTTTGGTTTATGCATAAGGAGCATTTCCCACAACAGTGCAAAATGTCAAAACTAAAAAGAGTGAAAAAGAATAAAGGTGTCTTCTGTATCACTCCAGTTTTAAAGCAGGTTGCTCAAAGCCCCATCCAAACTGGCCTTCAACACTTGGAGGGATGGGACATCCACAGCCTCTCTAGGCAACCTGTTCCAGAGCCTCACCACCCTCGCTCACAGTGAAGAATTTCTTCCTTACATCTAATGTGAATTTACTTTCTTTCAGTTTAAAGCCATTACTCCTTGTCCTATCACTGCAAGCTCTTGCAAAAAGTCATGGAATAGAATCATAGGCTCATTAACATTGGAAAAGACCTCCAAGATCAAGCCAAATCATCAAGCCAATGCCACCCTGCCCACTAAACCATGGCCCCAAGTGCCATGTCAACACATTTCTTGAACACCTCTGGACATGGCAACTCCACCACCTCCCTGGGCAGCCTGTTCCAATGCCTGATCACTCTTGCAGTGAAGAAGTTTTTCCTAATATCCAACACAAACATCACTTGGCACAACTTGAGGTCATTTCCTCTCATCCTGTTGTTAGTTACTAGGGAGAAGAGACCAACCCCCTCCTCTGCAGGCTTTTTGTAGGCTCCCTTTAGTGTACCAGAAGGCTGCTATAAGGCCTCCCTGGAACCTTTTCTTCTCCAGACTGAACAACCTCACCCAGTGTTCTCAGAGGAACGTGGTTGTTTTCATTCTGTACTCATCATCTCAAAGTACAGGTGCAAATACATGAACTGGACCATGCCTGCAGTCATTTTAAGCAGTTTTATTAAAAAAATATATTTTCAAAATATATAAATATATATAGATAAAAGGAAACTTTTGCAGTTAGACATTTCCTTTTCTTCATCTCCTGCTACCCCTCCTCTAACTGGGGGGCGGTCACAGCTGAGAATGGAGGTCACAGACTGAGCACAGATGGAGATTCTCTCACCTCCATCACCAGAAAGCACCCAGAGCAGCTACAGCCCCAGGCAGTATTTCAGCATAACAGGATTACCTTAGTGATTTCTGTGCCAGAAAACAGAGTTGGAGTTCTTGTGGAAACAGAAGCCTCCTTTTGCTAGCCAACACTTCGGGAGCTGGCTTTGGGGGGAGACGTTTCATGGGGGAACAGCTCATGTGATCATCAACTGAAACAAGGTAGGAAGGTCTGTGTCCACTGCCAGTGATTTTTAGTGCAGGACAGCATGATTAGCCACAAACAGTCATTATGAAAGAAAATTATATTAAGAGTCTACCTTTCACTCTGGTTTATGCTTCAGAAGAGGGAAAAAAAAAAGCTTATTTAAAAACCCCAGAAATTCCCTAAGAATTTGTCTGTTGTTTCATGTGCCCTGGCTGAAAGCAGCTGGATTTCGGTGCTTAGAGGAACCACCTTTCTACAGCAGCTAGCTAAGCAACAGACAGAGGTATTTGTGTGCCTTGTTCCTGCTGCAGCAAGAGTGAAAGTACAAAATGTTTACCTCCTTCTTCTGCCTCATGGAGAGTTACAAGCACTGAAGTAAAACACAGAGCTCCCAGCTGGGTCATGGGACCAAATGCCAGATCCTGAGAGAGAAAACATTCAGCTCCCAGTGACCAAATCTTTTCATTAACTCTTTCCTAGAGATAAAAACGTGTTTTCACCACTTCCTGCAACACTTCAAATGCTCAAAAATTAACAGAAGCAATTAAAGGTTTATGGTACAGTCACTGCCAGCAGTCTGCAACCATCAGCACTTAGGACTCCTCCTCACAGAGGGTGTATCTTAGAACAGCCCAGACTGCCACACTCATTCTGTTTCATGCTATTTAGCCTGTCTGCTTCATTTCCACACCTTTTCTTTATTTCACAGTGAAGGGAAATTGGAAAAAAAAGAGGATTTCCCATTGTATGTCACAGCTTTGCTGTTTCTTGTTTGACACGCTGCAGCTTTAAACCCATCATCAACCAGGCTGAAGTGTCACAGTTTCTTGTCCCAGTGTGGGTGTGCAAGTCATGCAATCACTGAGTGGTTCATGGCATCCTGGAAAGACCTCACAAGACTGCCTCACAGCAGCATTCAACTAACTCATAGAATCATAGTTATCAGGGTTGGAAGGGACATCAAGGATCATCCAGTTCCAACCCCCTGCCACGGGCAGGGGAACCTCACGCTAGAGCAGTTGCTCACAGCCACAGCCTGCCCTAAAAACCTCCAGGGATGAGGCTTCCACCACCTCACTGGGCAACCTGTGCCAGTCTCTCACCACCCTCATGGTGAGGAACTTCTTCCTAACATCCAGTCTGAATCTCCCCATTTCTATTTTCTGTTCCATTCCCCCCAGTCCTATCACTCCCTGGCACCCTCAGAAGTCCCTCCCCAGCTTTCTTGTAGGCCCCCTTGAGACACCGGAAGGCCACAATTAGGTCTCCTCGGAGCCTTCTCTTCTCCAGACTGAGCAGCCCCAACTCTCTCAGTCTGCCTTCCACGTGTCTACCCGATTTTTATCAGAATGCCCAAGTTCAGCCATTAGCTGTGCTATTTACTCCCTTTCTTTCCCAAGGATCTGGAATTTTGTCAGCAAAGAACCTCCACACGAGCGAGCCTTTCAGCAGGAGCTCCACAGACAGAGTCAGAAGAGCAGGTTGCTGTAATTTTTATCGCAATCCTCTCAGCCTCCCTCTGTTAACAGCGAATGATAACAACATGCCTTCTGCGGAGCTGCTCTCTGGGTTATGGTAATTGTTTCACCAAAGTCCACGAAAGGGATAATTGAATGTAAATGGAATAATTAGAAAATGGCTCCTGCAAATACCTAGGGTCTAAACACACTTGAGTTTCTGTGCTGCACACAAAGGTAAATAAAACCTTTTAGCAAACTGCTGTCTTGCTCTGACTTTTTAATTGTTCTTCCAACGATACTTTCAGATACTCTGGAATCCCACCCTGGAACTGAGACCAGTTCTGTCACATCTCCCTTTCCTAAGGCTCCAGTGACCATGACAAGCAAAGAAAATGGGAGGGAGGCAGGCTGCAGTGAGGAAAAATGCCATGTCTGTTAGATGTCCTCTAAAAGATCTAGGAGGGACCCAGGTTCTGTAAACAACATAAACAGCAAACCGCAAAACGCTTGAAATCATTGTTGCCAATTTCCTTTTCAATTTACACCTTGCCCAGCAGAGTTTGCATTTCCTGGAGTGTTGACAGGCTTTCCATTGTCTAAAGGATATTTTTTTTTCCAAGCTCTAATAATCTCAAGCACTCACCAAGCTCATATCTCCTCTGCTTTCCCTGTTAAACTGCCTGCAGGTTGGTTCAGTTCCACAGCTCCAGTCTCTTCTATCACTCAGTGAAATCAGTTTCTCAGCCCAAGACAGGGATTCCCCTCCCTCCTGTTTTAAAGGAATATACCTGAAATAATGCAGAGAACTCAAAGTGCCAAAGACAAGGTCAGCCGCCAATGATTTGTGCTTTCAAAATGCCAACAGTAAAAACATGCAAAATGCTGTCTTCATAATAATTTACAGATTATGGCATTAAAAGCCAAAAACAAAAGAAAAAGAGGTGTTCAGTCTTAGGGTTCATCCCCAGGGCTGTCTGCAGTTAAAACAGAAGGTTAAAAGCAGAGCTGAGTATCACAGAATGGCCCAGGTTGGAAGGGACCTCAGAGATCATCTACTCCAACCTCCCTGCCCTGGGCAGGAACACCTCTCAACCAGACTCAGCTGCTCAAGGCCGCATCCAGCCTGGCACTGAACACCCCCAGGAAGGAGGCTTCCACAGCCTCCCTGGGCAGCCCATTCCAGAGTCTCACCACCCTTATACTGAAGAAGGTCTTCCTAAGATCCCAAAACTACTCTCCCTCAACTTATGGAATGGCTATTCCCCCTTAGCCCATGGAAAAGACACCTCCTGATATTTTTGCTGGTTTACATTTGAGGCATAAGGGTCCAGAACAGACTTGTAAGTGTTATCCAAAACATTCCAGTCAGGTTTTAAATACTTCCAGCTTGCTTTCCTGTGGTAATTTTCTCACAAAGAGCAGTGTTATCTACTCTGATGCAAGCTAAACCAGAACTCCCTGTGTTGCAATCCTGGATCCAACACCAGGATCTTCAGTTCACATGTGGAAAGTTCCTCAGGAACACTGATTAGGAGGACCCTGGACTCAGCAGCTGAAGCTCTTCTGAGAAGGGATTATATCTACTCTTACCTTGCTGAGCTGAGTGAAAAATATAAGGCTGCATATTTTAGCAGGTAGGCGAGTCAGACTCCTCTGAAAACACCAGATGCAGCTCAGCGCTTTCAGTGCCCTGCCACTAAAACAGGCAGAGTTTAGAGAGCAAGCATGAAAATAGCACCAATCCAGTTCTGCTTGCCAATGGGCCTTTGATCACATAATAACCCCTCCTGCAGGAACCCCTTGGCATCTTTTCTCACTTACTGCCTTCCCCAGACAATACTTACACAGAACTGAGCTAACCAAATGAAGGCAAAACCAGATTATGACACAATGATTCCTCTTTTCACTCTCATTTTCTAACTCCCTCCCTGCACAGCAGCTCTGGGAATCTCTTTTCACGGCACGAAATAAACATTCCCTGAATGTAATGTTCTTCAGAGGAAAGCAAGAACAAGCAGCTCAGGCTAAAGAGGAAAAGCTGCAAATGACACAGTGCAGCTAGCACACAGCAACAACATGCAGAATCAGAGTGGTTTGAAGAAAAAATTAATAGGGAAAGGGAAGGGGGAAGAGGAAAAAGAAAAAAAGGAAAAGGAAAAGAAAAAGAGAAAAAGAAAAGAAAAATGAGAAGAAAGAAAAACAGGAGAGGGGGAAAAAAGAGAGATGAAGAAAAATGAAAAGGAAGAGGGAAAAAAGACAGACAGGTAGGGAGCAACCCAAGGCTAATCAATCTTCTCTGTGCATCAACTCTGTAGGTGATGTTCATAACCTCATTAACCTCTGCCTTCCACTCTCCTTCCATTCCAAGGTGAAGTTCCTGTAGGTTCCCTAACTAGGGAAGTAATAAGAAACAATCTGAAGATCTAAATACACATTCAGGTCCTTCCCTTCCAAACTTGCTGCTGGGCAGAGGCTGTGGTGCTTCTGCAGCAGAGATGCCTCTTGCCCTTGCAGCCACCTTCAGCCCAGTTCCCAAAGGTTCTACAAAACCTTCCCAAAGGTTTTGTCGACTGTGCTCTACCTAGACCTATGTGAAGAAGGAGCAATAGGACTCTCTTTTCTACTCCAGAATACCTACAGCAGGGCTGAAAAGCAGCCGATATCCTTTTGGGAGCTGGGGATGCTCAGTAACTCTTCGATTAAAAGAGATCATGTCCTTGAATCTTGATTACAGAAAACCTGTGTTTAGTACAAAGCTTGATTTACGAAACAGGAGCCTTGAGACCATATGGGATTAAAGCAGACTTTGGTGTAAGCTGAATCAGCATCAGGAGTTTTGTAATGGAAAACTTCATGCTCGGTCATAACGTCAGGCAGCTCCGAGGGGAGCGAACACAGCTTTGGTCAGGGTCTGACACAGCCACAGTGCAAGCAGAATTGGTTAGGATGATTCTGTGGTTCACAGAGATTTCCTCATATCACTGAGCAGAGCCACTTAACACCAGAATTTACACCTGACTATCAGTAACTTAATCATTTCTTCTGTGCACAGAAACCAAACTACAGAGTAACACTCCCACCATCACATGAGGCCAACTGCAAAATGATTTTCACTTCATGTTTCTGTTGCAGAAGCTCTCGCTGGTTTGCCTCCTTTTTGCAGAAACAATGCTTAGATTTGTCTTTCTTGCTGAAAAATGTATTTATATATATACACATTTCATATATATAAAAATATACGATATAGATCATAGGTATCTAACACAATCATTGAGTGCCAGGTTGGAAGTGACACTTAGATTTGTCTTTCTTGCTGAAAAAAGTAATTATTACATGTACAAATATATCTGTTTTTATATAAATACATAAATTTTTCATTATACGTATAAAAAGATATGATATATGTCATAGACATAAAAGAATCATTTAATGCCAGGTTGTAAGTGACCTCAAATTAAAAGACACGTATTTTAACGAAGAGATCTCATCCATACCAACACACAGCAGTATTCTTCAAGCTAGGAGAATACTAGGAGGCAAAACAGTGAAGCCTTGAATGAAGCACCTGCTCTGTACTGGAGGGAAGAAAACCCTATTGCTGCATTTCTGTTCCCTCTTACAGTGGTAAAGGCAGAAGAATAAGTACCAGGGGAAAGGAGAGATAAAATGACAACAATACCAAATAAAAGCTGATCTGAAAACCCATGCCTCCGAGTAATTCAGCAACACAGAATTTTGGGCACAGTAAAGGACTTTCCGCTCTCTTTTCCTCGGAAATGGTCGTTGTTTGTACTTACAGATATCCACGTTCCACTCCTCAAAACAGGAAACAAAGCACTCATAGCTGATGGCTGCTTTTTAACACAGCATTATGTTTTAGATGGTCCAGAGCAGGGAAATTCTGCTTCCAAGTGGGGATGCTTTCAGTGCCTTTTTCTGCCCGAAAATCAAGCCTGCGGTAGGTTTCCCCTTCCCAAAGCAGCTGTGCACAGGAGGGCTGGCCAGCACCCAAGTCAAAGACCAACTTGGGATGCCAGGGCCAGGCTCTGCATTGCACTGGAACTGGCACAACCCAGCACCATTTTCCAGCTCCCTTCAAGCACAGAAATGTGCTCATGTGGTGTCTCCATCACCTCTTAACCAGACTCAGCTGCTCAAGGCCTCACCCAGCCTGGCTTTGAACACGCCCAGAGAGCAGACAACCAACACCTGTGAGAAGAGACCAGCACCAGCCCCTCTGCAACGCCCTTCCAGGTAGTTGTAGAGAGTGATGAGGTCTCCCTTCAGCCTCCTCTTCAAACTAAACAACCCCATCTCCTTCAGTCGCTCTCCAGAAGATTTATTTTCCAGGCCCTTAACAAGAATTAGCTGTGTGCATCAAGGTGAGGATGGACTACTGCTCATTTCAACACCCTTAATGGAGAAAGGAAAGGTTTCTTTGAATATAATACAGAATTTTATTACATGATTTTACAAATTTTATTGTAAATCATCAATCAAATGCAATAGCCAAATCTTTTTTTGTTTGCTTGTTTCTTTTTCCATTCCAAACCATCATAATAAGGAGTTTTCATCATCTTGCATGACAGTTGCTTTCTTCCCCTTTGTACTTTCCAGGATTAACTTAAATATGTATTATGTAAGGATACTCATTTTCAGACTCTTTGCTGAAGGGGGTTTTTACTCTTGTTCACACTCCAGCCAAAGATAACCTGTTCTTGGTTACCACATCAATGGGGATGAAACTCTCACGTACATCAGAGAATTTGTTTTCTCAGTCCCTGTTTACAATGGAAATGGCCAGCTCAGGTCCTATGAAGATTGATGAGAACTGGGTAGCAGACACAAACCTCCCCCTTCGCCCCCCAGATTTGATGACAGAATTTCTGCAGTTTGAATTACATATGCCCGTGCCAGGAAGATGATCATAAGATTAAATTAAGCTCCAGCAAACAAACCATCTCCTTACTCACCAAGGATGGATTAGCTCAGACAATGCAAAAGGGTTTGCTTTTTCAAATGAGTCAAATGAATTCTTTTCCATATCAAGACGATCTCCATAAGCTTTTTTTTTTTTTGCTGGTTGACAGAACCATTCCTCCACAGCCCCTCCCATACATTTTTGTTGAGATACAGATAAATTTACAGTAGATAGAGGTGCAAGATGTGGCACCTCTAGGGCAGTGTTTCCAAATGTTATGTCCAGGAGCTCACGACAGGTAGGACATAAAATCAGCTTTGAAGCAGCCAAGAAACAGATCCTGCAAAAACTTCCCACGACATGCTGCACTCGCTTCTCCCAGAACCCCCACCAAGCTCTCTGGCCACAGGTTCAGCGGCAAGAATCTGCAGGACAGGCCGAGGCTGACACAAAGTACTGTACACTCGTTGCTCAGATCACACAGCAAAATACCCCAAACAACTAAAACTGACAGCATTTTAATGCTTTTTCTTTCTTTCCTTCTTTCTCCCTTTCTTTCCTTCTTTCTCCCTTTCTTTCCTTCTTTCTCCTTTCTTTCCTTCTTTCTCCCTTTCTTTCCTTCTTTCTCCCTTTCTTTCCTTCTTTCTCCCTTTCTTTCCTTCTTTCTCCCTTTCTTTCCTTCTTTCTCCCTTTCTTTCCTTCTTTCTCCCTTTCTTTCCTTCTTTCTCCCTTTCTTTCCTTCTTTCTCCCTTTCTTTCCTTCTTTCTCCCTTTCTTTCCTTCTTTCTCCCTTTCTTTCCTTCTTTCTCCCTTTCTTTCCTTCTTTCTCTCTTTCCTTCTTTCTCTCTCTCTTTCTTTTTCTCTTTCTTTCCTTCTTTCTTTCTTTCTTTCTTTCTTTCTTTCTCTCTTTCTTTCCTTCTTTCTCTCTTTCTTTCCTTCTCTCTTTCTTTCCTTCTCTCTTTCTTTCCTTCTCTCTTTCTTTCCTTCTCTCTTTCTTTCCTTCTCTCTTTCTTTCCTTCTCTCTTTCTTTCCTTCTCTCTTTCTTTCCTTCTCTCTTTCCTTCCTTCTCTCTTTCTTTCCTTCTTTCTCCCTTTCTTTCCTTCTTTCTCCCTTTCTTTCCTTCTTTCTCCCTTTCTTTCCTTCTTTCTCCCTTTCTTTCCTTCTTTCTCCCTTTCTTTCCTTCTTTCTCTCTTTCTTTCCTTTTTTTGTTTTCCCTTTTATTTTCTTCCCCCTTCCCCCCCCCCCCCCCCTTTTTTTAATCTTGTGCACTGGATTCCAACAGCAAACTGAGTGCACTTGAACTGGCATCACAACCTGGTCAAGAGGTCTGTGTCTTGTACCGTTTACACACACAACCGCTCATGACAGAATGGCAGCGGCCTGGCGGAGGAACCAAGGGTGTGGCATGGTAAGCAGTGGTGGTAGTGCACCTTCAGTTTATTGATTTTTATTTTTTTTAATTTTTTTAATTCTTTTTCTTTTATCTAAAGTTGAAAATATGTCTCTTCTAAGCTTCCCCTTTGTTTTTTTTTTTTTCCTTTCTTTTATTTTCTTGATAAAAATAGTCTTCACCAAACGTCGGCGGTGCGCAGGCACTACCAGTCATGCTCGGCATCACACCCCCGGGGACAGAAAGACGTGTTTCTTATTCTCATTGATTAAAAGTATTACAAAAATTTCCATACAAAAACTATTTTCATAGAAATCTTGCATTTTCCACAAAGAAACCTGAACCTTTGTTGTTGCTGTTGTTGTTTGGTTTGTTTTTGTGTTTGTTTCATCTTTTTTTTTTTTCTCCTTTTTTTTTTTCTTAAATCTGAAAAACAGGGAAAAAAAAAATGCAACCCCCCCCCCCCCAAACTAAACCCCAAACTGCTCAAGGATGTTGTTGACTTAATACTGTGACTGTATTGAACAATGCAGTCCTCCTCCGAGTTCTCCACATCCGCTTCTTGTTTTAGGTGACCCCATCCCACTCCCAGTATTGGCGAGAATTGCACAGGCTCCATCGAGTTCAATTAGCAGCAGGAACAAAGGGGTTTGAAAACCCCTTCAGGGTAAAACGCAAGCCCTCTATGTGTGAAGTACTCTGCTCCCCACCAGCCCCACCCCAAACCCAAATCCCTCTTTTCACAATTAAAATTGAAAAAAGTAATTGCTTACACCTAAAGGTTTTTTAAGATACATTCATTTGGACTAAGGAAACTTTCATTCACCTAAAAATTGGGTCAAAATTCGGGATTTTTGTTCTGTTGATTTTTGGTTTTGTTGTTTCAGATCAAAGTTCCAGCCCAGGTGAATTTAGGTAGCTGATTTATTTATTAATTTATTTATTTTTAAAAAATTATTATTTACTAAGTTCAGTGACACAGACAGTCCAAAAAGCAGGTGAGCATCCTCGGGTTTTTATCCTTCTAGTCGTGGGGATTGACGTTTCTTCGCTGGAACCTTCCTCCCATCCAGGAAGCTGGGATTTCCCGTCCAGATGACAGTCCCAGTCTGACGGCAGCTCCCAACCCTTCCGTGCTGGGACGTTCAGCAGAACACATGGCTTCTCCTTCCACTAGAGTTCTGAGAGATTACTCTTACTAGACTCCTTCCACGCCTAGTATCACCTCGGACGTTTCTTCTCCAGCCCCTGGCGACCGCTGAGCTTGAACGGGAACCTGTCATTTCTCACTGAGAACTGCATTTGCAACCAGCCACGAAAACTCAGAGTTGGGGGTGGGGGAGGGGGACCCAAAAACATTCATTCATTCATTCAAGAATGGTTGGAAACCCATGACAGACAGTGGTAACCCCGCAGAACTTGGTTGATCCATGATGCTTGTGATTCGAGTCTGGCCATTGCAACTGCTGAGATCACGGAGTCTCTAGTTCATAGACACGGCGGCATGAGGTAACTCATTTGTTATTTTGCGCAGGTTTGCATATTTCCACAGGAAACATTCTCGCAAGGTTGTTTGGAAACAAAAAAAAAAAGAAGAAGGAAAAAAAAAAAAAAAAAAAAAAAAGAGAACCAAACCCAAAAAACCCAAAAAGACGACAGTTTGTGCTTGGGGTATTTGGTGTCCCAGCTCTATGCCATGGTTTCTTTACCTGGCAACCTTCTGTCGTTAAACGTGTGCATGTTGATGACCTCTTCTGTCTTCACGATAACTGGGGCCTGGGGCTTGTGTTTTAATCGGCGCTGACACTTCAGAGACATCCTTAACTCCTCTACCATGGCACTACAGAAGGACCTCTACAGAGGGAAATAGAGGAAAAAGGGAAGGGGAAGGAAATGAAAAGAAAAAAAAACAAAAACAAAAAAAGAAAGAAAGAAACAAAACAAAAGATGGGTAAGAAAAGTCTAGCTGCAATGTATTGAAGCAGATTCACTCTGTTGGCACAGCCTCCTCAGGCCTGGAATCATAGAATCATAGAATCGATAAGGTTGGAAAAGACCTCAAAGATCATCAAGTCCAACCTGTCACCCAACACCTCATGACTACTAAACCATGGCACCAAGTGCCACGTCCAAACCCCTCTTGAACACCCAAAGGATGGTGACTCCACCACCTCCCTGGGCAGCACATTCCAACAGCTAACAACTCTCTCTGTGAAGAATTTTCTCCTCACTTCAAGCCTAAACTTCCCCTGGTGCAGTTTGAGACTGTGTCCTCTTGTTCTGGTGCTGGGTGCCTGGGAGAAGAGACCAACCCTCTCCTGGCTACAACCTCCCTTCAGGTAGCTGCAGACAGCAATGAGGTCTCCCCTGGGCCTCCTCTTCTGGTTTGCTTTGCCTCAGCCTAGAGCTCCTAATAAACTGTTGCCTTTTAAATATGCATCACATAATTACAATGACTTCTCGAGCTGTGATGACTCAGTGAAAAAAAAAAATGCAATAAATCACCCTGACTCTATGATTATTTGTCTGGCAGCTACTGACTAGGGCTGGATATGATACATAAAAACATTTCCAGCAGATGTTCTGCTCAAATTAGGTAACTTTAGAAGATGTTGCCTGAATGTAACCTTTGTGTGAGGTATTCAACACACTCTCCTCCTCCATCCTTCAGAATAATAATTTCATTGCTATATGGTTTCAACTGCTGCTCCTCAACACATACAGGAAGTTTGCCTAAACGATGTTTAAATGCCACTAAAATGCAGACCCATGACTAAAAATTCATCTTTACTCCATTATTTTGAATGCCTTCTTGTATCTAAGCACTTCCACTATCAATTACCATTTGTGCAGTATACAGTTGTGAAAATATCTCATTTTGTTGAGCTCTATGAAGAGTATCTTCCCAGAAAAAAACAAACACTTTCTTAAACATGTTTTCATCAAGAACTAGATCCCCAAAGCCCTTTTCCCATTTCACAGTGGGAAAAAAATAAAATGCAATAAAAATTTAAAGTAAAATTAAATCTCCCTTTTCCTTTTAGTTTGACTAAAATGTCCTCTGTTAATTATGTGCTGAGCAATCAGCCTCTGCTCAGTGTGAGAACTGGAGTATGAATGAAGTGTGGAAGGAAAAGGAGTCTCAGATTTGGGATCTGTGAATTAACCACTTTGATCACAGGAAAGAGTGAAAAAAAGTGATAGGGGGAAGGAGAGGGAGCAAGAAGGGAAGGAGAAGCAGCAAGAAAGAAGGGGGAGGAGAAGGGGGGAAAAAAAAGGGAGAAGGAAGTTAAAAGGGGAAAGAGGAAAAGGAAAGGCAGAGCCCCTAGAATTGCTGTAAATATTTCTTGATCATTGGTGGGTTTGTGTGATTAGTGGTATGTCATCAGTCAATACCTTACTGTCTAATTTGTCCCCCAAATCAAGAACTCTGCTCTTTGTCCTTTTGTAAATGGTGACACCTCCATTTTTCATGCAAACCTAGAGTCTGGAGATTCCATCTTTAAGCACCCCATCATACCTAGTCCTTTGGGAGCCTAAGCTGAAACTATGTTTATCAAACTCTGCATTCAGCTTCTACCCTCTGGATCTGAAGACACCCTGAGCTCAATTTTTCATATTAAGCTTCACAGGTTTGTCATTTAATAAGTCAGAAGAAATGCTGCTAAAGATGTTGGTGCTTGGCTTTAGCCCTGGGTGCCAGCAGCATTGACACTCGAGTTCTCCACGGGTAAGGTCATCAGCCCAGCTGAAAGGACCTAACAAATCAAGGTCTTCAAAAAGAAAAAGTGGCAACTGCTAAAGAAGGACACCTGGCAGTCATGGCAACCTTCTGTGCTGCCATTTATCAGCTGGGGCATTAGAGCTGAACGCGAGACACTTAACAGTATCAATTCAACAGAAGCTGCTGCTGGAGGAGGTTTAAGCTTCAGTGTCTCAGCAAAGGAGAATAACCTACAGGCATCAGACTCCCAAGGTCAAAGCACTTGCACTTTCCACCTGCTGATCCTGTTCCACTCTGTCTGGAAGCAGTTAACAGAGGCAGAGCCAGAAGAAGGGAGAGAGGGAGAACTTGGGCTGCTCTGTAGAGCAGGGAGTGGGGCACAGAGTTGCAGAGGAACTGCATTTTTATGCAATATTTTGTTCACTGCAAGAGTGCAAACATGAGTTGCCTCAGTCATGGGTTAGAACTGAACCTGAATCTCCCCAAATCCTGAGCAAATGCCCTCTTCCCTAACACTTTACATGAATAAGGAAGGGAAAAGGTAGGTGGGAAGGAAGGGAAATTTTTACTCTGGGTATGATACTCTTCCTTTCAAATACTTCTTTCTCCTGCTGAGTTTGAAATAAAGGAATGGCACCTACCTAGCTTATGATAGAAAGGGTTTTGCCACCTACAACTCAGAAAAGTTTAGGCTGTGAATCCAAAGGAAAAGAAGCTCTCATGCTCTCTCTCTCTCTCTCTGGGGCAGAGTCAAGAACAAGTCCTTCAGAGGCCAAAGTTCAAGACAAAATTCCTAGTTTCTGTCTGGCTTGACTTCTGCAATGGATGCTCATTACCATTCTTTAAAACTGGTCTGTTGCAGTGTGTGGACAGCCAAGATGGAACTTTTGGCTAAAACTCCTACTTGAGCAGTCTGAACCTGTAATACGTCAGAGCTGTAATATGTCAGAGCAGTCATGCATGAGGTGTCTTTGCTTAGCACTGTGCAGCAAGCTGGAAGTGCACCTCCCTCTTAACGAGCTCTACTCTGAACGAAAAAATTCCATTCTCTTAGACTCTTTTTCTAAGGAAGTGCTGCTGCTTAACATCAGAACTGAAGTTATGAAGTGTTATGAATCTGAAATTAACCCTGAAATCTTTCGAAAGGGCAAGATTTCATTTAGTATTCCCTAAGGGCTTTGAGGCCAAATTGCCCAGGCTTGCAGATCTTGGCATTTTCACTGTGTGGGGAACACAGCCCATAACTCAGGAATTTGACTGGGAGCCCATTAAGAAGGCAATGCTGCCACTCTCCAGCCGTTATCCACCTCCTGCCTGAATCAAAGACCTGCCTGGAACATTCTGAGGAACAAAGTCCTTCTAAATGGAAAAAATTGGTGCATGGGCACTTAACACCTTCAAGATTAGCTCTTGTCTTTCCCCCCACCCCCACCAGGATATCTAACAAAAGTGCCAAACCAGAGTGAATCCTTTTCAAGACACATCAATCCACCACTCACTAAACAGTACCAATTTTTAAGCAGTGTCAGAAGGAACAGAATTGCAATCAACAGCCAAGATGTAAGACGATAAATGCACTTGATGCCAGCCTTGTGAAACAGCCTGAAAATAAGAGCTCAAGAAACTTGCCAGCATATTTTCACTGAGAGTTTTACCTGGATCTGAAAACTCATTAAATGAGAAATGTTGGCAAGACTCAGTCATAAAGAGGCAGCTGAGAACACAGTTTTTGAGATGAAAACACTGGCTAGAAAATTCTTCCCATTTTGTGTAATCCAATTCTTTTGTACCAGCTAAGCTCAACAGAACACATCTACCCTGTTAAAACTGTGATTTCATTACTTCCTTTACCAAGGTTTCAAGAAGTGCTAGGTTTTGTATCATTCTATTGCAAATGATCAAATTATGTTATTGCAATCAAAATCCACCATTATAAATGATCAAATTCTAATACTATGCTCAAACTCTATTATTACATATTATCAAATTCTACTATGACAATCAAAATCTATTATTATACATTATCCAATTCTAATGCTACACTCAGAATCAATCATTATAGATGATCAAATTCTACTATTGCAATCAAAATCTGTTATTATCAATTATCAAATATTCTTCTCTATTTTAAAATATGAAATCACCCAAAGGCAACAAACAGCACTAGCTCCCAGAAAGCACAGACCCTGTGCTCTGGCACCTGAGCACTAAATAATTATTTTTACATATTTCACTCGTGTGTTTAAAAAAAAGAAGAGATCAATTTAAGCCCAAGCAAAAAGCTCGTGGCCTGGAGCCTCATTGCTATTTGAGTTCTCTCTGAGAAACCTATTTTAAGAAGAGAGAGCTTTCCCACATGCTGCAAAATCATGTTCAAAAAATATTGACAAGGTTTCATGCTGGGCTTTTTTATTTTTGAGCTCAGCACCACTTCTCCTGCCTCATCCCAAGTCCAATCCACAGAGTCTCCATTTTCCGTAGAGTTAAGCTTGGTGTTCTTCCGCTCTTTAGATACAGCTTTTGGAACAAAGGGAAAAAGCCATGAAGAAGTGCAGCAGCAGCTCTGGTAGTCTTTGTGACAGGTAAATGACATTTTCAGACATGGCTGCAGAGAATACAATCCAACCTCTCAACCCTGCATTCAACTGACCATTCAGACTGCTAGGGGGAAACACAGTGAAATATTTACGGACCGTAAAGGCTGCATTTCAAAGCTGTTGTCCTCCATGAAATCAAGAACTTTCAGTGTGCAGCACAAGAGCCTCCACTTAATTCAAAGAAAATACCCTTTTTACCTCTGACTTACCTTCCACACTGCAGGAACAAGACCATCAGTTATCACTGATGTTTCACCAACCCTCACAAAACTGTAAGCTGTTTTCTTAGACGTGACCAGACAATAAATGCTGCCTGCAAGTCATCTTGGATGTAATCAACTAGCAGAGGAGTTGAAGGCAGTCATACAGCTCTCTAAACAAACAGTGGAGTTAAGCACAACTGTTTTGTTGCAGCAGGCCCCTGTGAAGCATAGCAAGAGTCCTGCAATTCTGAGAGCTCAGGTCTACACCAGAAAAATTTAAGCAGTGTGGCAATTCTTAGCCTTTTAATACAAAGCATCTTGAAAGAGTTCATCTCCTTAAGGGTAAACGAGTAGCTGATCCTTCTTTCATTCTTTGCCACAGCTGACAGCTCACAAGCCATGCAGAATCAAGATGATCATCTTGCACAATTTTACCACTGCTTGCAGCCTATTTAGACAGCTTGTGCACAGCTCTATTGCCTGGGAAAAAAAGGTAAGCTTGGCACACCTGTATCAATAGGCAAGGTAGAAAATATTTAAGCTGTTTTCATTGTATTGCTTCACAGGAACTCAGAAAGGTTGTTAGGAACCATATTAGCATTCATCAGACACAGAATTATGAGACTAGCACCACAGACTTTGCTTTCAACAGCCTAAAAAGAGCAATGGGAAGACAGGACTGGCCTGCCTGCACCACACTCACCATCCTGGTTTAAGTGAACACTATTCATTGTGTGTTAAATATGAAAATCTCCACTCACTTGCTGGTTTATATTTTTTCCCCCTCTTTGATGCAGCTAATAAAAAGTTGACTGCCAACATTCAATTAACAAATAGAGGATTCACTCAGAAGTTCATTATTTCCAGTCTCCTGTGTCAAGATATTTGAATCCTTGTTTAATTTGTTTAAAGAGGCAACAGCAGCAACCTTGCATCACCTTGCAATGCTGTGGGTCAGTGTTCTAGTATTCAGGGATCAATTCTAGTTCTAGCATTTGGCATCACCAATCAAACTGGTTCTGGTCTTCTTCAAGCCAGCTGAGAATGAATGCACAGCCCTGCCTTGAAGCTTTCTGCTTCCATATTCTACTCCTCCAGGGATTTTTTGCATGTCTATATGGAAAACCTGCCAGTTTCAAACCCCCTGGACAGAAACACCAATTCTAGCAGAATGTTGAGTTAGGCTCACAAAGAGATGAGCAATTAATGGAATGAAAATAACCTCAGGAGAAAAAAAAAAAAAAAGAAATCATGTTTCATTGTAGTTGAAGCATTACCCTTTCCAGAGAAGTTAAAAAGTGCACCTGCAAATGAGCAGGGGTTTGGGTTGCTTAGTTACACACCTAAGTCTCAGACGTGCCTTGAGTGAAGGCTGTACACATACATCACACAGAGACCTATAGATACACAGCATGGGTACAGCAGCAGGCTTCTCTGCTGCAGCACATTTGTAATCCATAGCAAGTAGAATGCACAACTACACTGCAGATTAAGTTCACATCAATGAGCTGAGCACATCACCAACACATCATCCATCCCAGGTCAAGCACGTGCTGCTTGTTTGGCAGAAATAGGATCAGCAGCCGCTGTAGGAAGTTATGCTCAGGACACAAGGTGTGGGGGATTTCATTTGCTACTCAGATAAAGACAACATTAACAGGTAAAATGAGTATTTCAGTTTCACAAATTAAACTTTGCTTCCACCATAATATCTACCAAGTCAAGACCAGCAGAGTTGTTCCAGGCAGCTTGGTGAAGGATGAGATGTTTCACCCTGTAACTGAATTCAATGCTGATGGTTGCAAGAGCTTTTCTAGATGGTTTATAGAGAGGATTAACAGGAACCTGAAGGGACTGACCCCTCCTCATAACAAAACAACACTGAGTAATCTTCCTTGAGCTGAGGTGCTCACTGAGTTTGAGAGTTGTGCCATGAACTTAGCTGACACATGGACCCTCACTGCAGGTCACTTCTAGCATGTATTGTTAGTGTTTCCCCATGGGACAATAAGGCTCCATCTTGCCTTAGATAAATTACCAATTGGTGTCCAAAAAACAACCCCAGTTCAGTCACTCTCAAGTTCTAAAAGTTATTTCCTGACAAAACAAAGTGACTGAGACTTCTGCTAAAGTAACTGACTCCATTTCAAGTCTTCCAAAACTACTTAACCTGGTTTCCGGTCTGAGTGCATCCTGCCAGCTACACTGTTCTTGTGGCTGATGGGGAGCCCCTATCCATGCAAAAAGCTTTTTCCAAGGTGGCTTTCTTCAGCTCTGCCAGCAGCCTTTTCTGGCCATTGCACTGACCAGGACATTTTTTCTGACTCACCTGTGGACCTAGGCTGGGGCAGATGAGACTGCACTTGTGTGGTTCCACTCTTTCCTCTCAGAGAAATCCCAGAGGATGGCATAGGGCAATTGCTCATCAGCCCTGAGGGCTCTCTCTCATGTAGGACTCCACAAGGTTTCATCCTGTCATCTCTCCTCTCAACATGTATATGAGGCCACTGAGGAGATAATGAAATAATTTGGGCTGTGGTGTCATCAGCAGGCAGATGATACTCAGTCCTACCCTCTTGTCAGCCCGGGAAGGTGCAGGCATTTTGCACTTCCAGTAGCTGGCTGAAACACAGTGACAGCTTAATCCCAAGGAGGTAAGTGCTATGTTGGGTAAGTGAAGGGAAGCATTCAGGAGATAAAATCCAATCTTATTATTCAATTCCACATCTTGTGCAAGAGGCTTCCAGCCTCAGCTTGCTCCAGGTTTCTAAATTCTGGGATTTCAAACTAGATCCATGGTGATACTTGTCACTTGGGTTTTCAGACAGTGGCAATCATTTCTGCCTGTGTGAAGCCTGTCACACCAGCCCAGGTCTTCTTCCAGAACAAATTACTGCTGCCCAGTGTCCCTGGACAATGGCTACAAATGACTGGCGGGCATTTAAGTAAGTGCTGAGAGCAATTCCTAGCTACTGCTGAGCAAATAAATAGCAGGCTCTGTGGTGCTGCCCATCCTATTCAGAACTACATCCAGTGCAGCGTTTCAATGGTTCTGCATGAAGTGGGCACAGCTGTGCAGAGTCTTGCTCTGCATTTCAGCAGAGGGGAACCTGACTGCACTGAAATCAGTCACCTGAAATCTTGCACTCTCAGGCCCTGGCTGTGAGAACTCACTCATCTGTTAAATCTTTTTTGATCCTAGATCTAAATTCATTCACAGCTCATCCAAGGAAGGTCAGGTTTGTTGATCTTCAGGCATGATGAAAGGAAATGATGAAGGTATGTAATCAATCCTTTGGAGTATGAATTCATTTGGACTAAAATAGTGTCTAGAACATCACAGAGCTTCATTTGAAAACAGTCCATCTTACAGAGGCAGCTTAGAAAATAAATGCAACCTGCCTTACCTGAGTTCTGCTGTACCTACACAGCTTTCTTAACAGCTTGCTGAGCTAAAGTCTACTGTACATTAGTCACTGTAAAAATTTCTGCTGGCTTTATAGTTCAGTGTGGTAATATAAGTGTAAGACAAGATTTGGCATGGCCTCAAATCATATTGAACAGAGAGAGACTCTGAGTATTAATTGCCAATGGTTTCTGCTGTTTTGGAAACACCACCTAGTACAGTCAGATTGCACTGCAGGATAGCAAAACACTGTCTGTTTCTCTGGAATTCCATGATTTCCTCTTGCAGTCTAGGACATGTCCTGAAAGGCAGCTGGAAGTGCTTCTTGTTACATTGCTGACTAACACGAAAACCAAAGTAAACCAAATCAGATGAAATAACCTCTGTGTGTCACTACCCTTGGCTACAGTATAACTGATTCATTCAAACTGCCAAGACTAATATTTATGTATTAAAACATATTAAAACACAAGACTTGCCCAAGCAATATTTAGGGAAGACAATGAAAACTTATAAAAGAGAGAGGCTTGCTCTGTAACCTGGTATTTTGTTCCCCTGAGAACAAAGAAATGCTTTTGTCAGGAGCCAAAGATTTTATGATGTGAATGTTTGTTCTTTATACTGATGAGTGACAGTGAACTATACTTGCTATAAAATAAACAGCATATAGGAGTAGCCAAAATGATTTTTATACAGCTTGAAATTCATGTCAGGCAAAATATTCCATAACTCAGACCTGTAAATGAAGGCCTGACCTTCAACTGAGTATCTATGGAGCAACAGTGAGCCCCCTCCATGACATTCCTACATTTGCCCTTGTGCAACGATCACCTTTACACACGCTCCTGGACTCTCTGGTCTTTGCTTCTCGAGTGATACAAACTCAGACACTAAAGGTACCTCAGAAGCAATCTTCACCACCAAAGAGGTGTTGGCTTAGTTGTAACCAGAAATCAAAATAGAGAGCTTGTTTGTAACGTTTTATTGTTTGCAAATGGTTTTTAAAATGCTACAGTCAGTCAAATTGCTTTTCCCCCACTTTCTTCACTTTCATCTTTCCATGGACTTGCTTGTCTTTTTGTTTGGGTTTGCTTTGGTTTATTCTGTGAAAGGTGAGGGGGTTGTGAGTTTGATTTTTCGGTTCTGGGGGCTTTTGTTTTGTTGGGGTTTCTTTGTTAACAGTCCATTCCACTAGAAAATATCCTCTACTATGTACTTAAGTGGTTTCCAAGAGGACATTTAATTACAGTTAATACCTCAGCTTTAAGTAGTCTGTACACTGACACACACACAGATTAGCCATACAAGTCTATACATCCACATACAGTGCACAAGGGAGTACAGGAGGGTGGAAGTTCCCAGTTCTCCAACGGCATATCTGCAGAACACAACCTCCTACAGTTGGGAAAAACATTTCCTTCTCTGAGCTGCTGCTGCTTCTCCCAGCCAGCATTAAAAAACTCTGAGGTGACTCCATTACAAACTGTGTCATGGCAACACAGGCTACATCACTGGCTGGGTAAATGCTGTTTGGGGTAAAAACTCCCAAATCCCTTACTCTGATTTACCAGGAATGCCCACATGCTTTTGTTTAGTGCAGCCTGAGGAGCAGGCTTCTCAGCTTTACAAATCTTTTGAACTTGTCTCCCACTGGAAAGGAAGAAGAAAAATCACCGAACTGGGATTTGCCTTGGGGTTGTTCCAACGTTACTCTAAATCACTGTCCCAAATATCCAAGGCTTTTGATAGCAAACTGTTAGGAATATTCTCTGAGCTCCGTGACGAAACTGCATTTTTGAGAAAGTAATGGAAAAGGCTTTAACAAGCACTAATTCAGACTGAGTTTGGAGAGCAAAATAAATTAACCCAAAATTCAAACGTCCTGGTAAAATAAGAAAAGCCCCTGAGAATAGTTTCATTTCTCATGTGAAATTATTGTGGCAGGTTTGTTTGGTGCTGGTGTTAAGGTAACAATTTAAACAAAGATGGAAATGCTGACTTTCTACACACCCTCTTGCTAAAGAAACACCCACAGTATGCACTGACACAGTCAATTTCCTGATCCACTTCTTCCTGTGAGACCATTCCACACAGGAAACGGTACAGAAATGCACTTTGCTGACCTCAGTTTGAAAACAGAAGCATCTTAAGACATAATGAATTAAATTTACCCTGCTGTAAACAGATTGCAGAATGACCTTGGCAAATAAACTCATGTTAGCAACGACATTAACTTCATGTAAACAAATCAGGAATGGTTCAACCATATTTGAAACAAGCACAGTCAGGACCTGGTGTCAACTCTCTGTGGCTACTGCATGGCAGCCTTTTCCCCTTCCTTTCCTCTTGGGGAGGGTGTGGATCACTACAGTAATAAAACCGAGTTTCAAGATAACATTTCAAGTCAATGCCACCTTCTCCAAAGAAACCATGACTGGGGTAGGTAAAAGGACAACCATCTGCAAGGCTGACCATGAGCAGTGTTCTGTATGTTCTTGATGCTGCCTTCAGCAAGAACCTGAATTTCACTCTAAAGTTGCTAGAATTGCTCACGTAGTTTCTACAGCATAGGTGATGCTTAGGGTAGCATCTACTCACTGTGTGAAGGTGGTACCAGAATGGAAATCATCTCAGAGAAGCCTTTTTAATAAATAAGTAAATAAACAAACAAATAAACCAACCCAACAAGACAAATGAACACCACCCAAACGGCCAAACAAACAAACCCCACACAGCACACACCACAATGAAACCAAACCAACCAACAATCCACCAAGATGACCAAAGCAAACCAACCAACACCCACAAAGCACAAGACCAAAAATATGCACCACACAAACCCACCCCAACCAACACCACACAAAACCCAGAAGAACAAAGACAAGACCCAAAAAAGCCCCAGAGGGCAGGTGGATAGGTTCTCAGACTGAGAATCATCACCATAATAATAAACAGTAATGGTCTTCAAGGTCAATGTTTTCCCTGGTCTTTATGGTAATAATGTGAGCTGTGCAACACTAAATGCATGAAATGGAGACAATGCCATCAGAGGTGAAAGCACATCAATAAATAGCAAAACAAAACACCTAAGGATATAGTAATTGTTTTAAATGGCTTCTGTTTCTGACATTGCTTATTCACTGCCCTCTGAGTGCCTGTTAAAACCAGGGAGCAGGTCATTCACCAGCAAAAGCAATTATAAAATGCAAATGACTGAGCATTTATTGTCAGGATTGGCTGGATAAAATAAAGGCCTGCTTGATAACACGTTCCCAAGCAGATGACAGAAGGAGATGTTCGTATCATAAACAACAGGAAAGAACAGAGGCCTTCAGGACCTTTCAGAAAGGCTGCGCTTAAAAAGCAAAGCCTAGGTGAGCATCGCGATGTAAATTCTGCTCCAAACCAGCAGCTCAATTTCCCTCTGAGAAATTGGAAGGCGCCATCTTGTGGTTACTCTGCGGGAGTGCAGGGCAGCCTCCAGCCTGCCATCTCCACCTACCAGTTCCTGCCGTGCCAAGTGGGATGTTGAAATCCTGCCACAGACAAGGGCAACGGTTGTCATTCCCAACACTTCCTCCGAGAAAAAAAATCAGTGCTTGTTACGTGTTAGGTAGGACCAGAGGGGCGATTTAGCTCAAAATACACCCCAGGTTATCACACCACTCAAATGTGTGCTTGAGGCAGACAGCAAATTCAGAATTATTTGCAATCACAGCAAAACCACACTTAATTTCTAGGAAGCTTAAGATCAAGCATTCCCACAACCTCAGGTCCCTGTGGCTCAGTATAACTGCGTGGATTTTTGAGCCAGCTAAGATCATAAACTTCTATTCCTGGTATCCCTCCATTATCAAAACCCAAACACGGGTTGTGCATGTTGCAGAAGGCGTTTGAAATTTTTGTACATAATTTATTTGGGGGCAAAAAGTCAACCAGTTCAGTTTGTGCCATCTTCAAAGAGAGCCTCATGCAGAGGTCACAGTTCAGCATTCAGAAGACTTGTTCGACAGATTCTGCAGCTGTAAGTAGAAAATCCTGCTTTGTATTTAACACAGGCAGCACAGAGAGCCGTTGAGGGGGTTTCTGAATCCGGTCTTGCTAGCTGCTCAGTCACTGCTCCTCATGTCATAAACTACCCAGACTGATCTTTCTCAGCTCAGTTGTGTGGCTGAGCAGTGAATTATTTACCACGGAAAGTTCAATTGATTTTGTCTTTGTTGGGAAATATATGTAAATTGCATCCCAGGATCAATTTAGCTGTGGCTGTTATAATCAATTATAGAGAAATAACTGTTTCAGAGAGGCTACTTCGACTGATTTGATCCCTTAACTCCTGAAATGCTTTGTTGGTGTGTTTCAGTAGACTCCAAGATTCAATCCCGTATTTTGTGTGACAGCAAGTCCATGACCGGATCTTCCCCAGGGAACCAGTTAAAGCAGGCTGGTGTGGGTCTCATTTCATACTACTTGAAGTACTTAACAGTTCAAAAAGTAATAACATTTATTATCTGCTGTTTTTTCACAAGGGGACCTAGTTCTGACCTGCTGGTGACTTAATGAATTTTGAAAGGCTATCAAGGATAGCAGAATCAAATGATGTATTGTTGTCTTCACAGCCATCAGATCTGGCTCTTCTAGAAAACACTTAGTAAATTGGGACACCCATTTTTCAAACTAGCCATAGGAAGTGTCAGTGATGTTCTAACTGTGATAGCATCCAGGCTTAGCTTTGCTTTTGAAAGGTGTCAGTAACAGAGGAAAGTGTCTGGGAAGCGTCGTGGTGGCATGAATTCATCCGTTTCACAGACAGACTAGGGCTAGTGTCACGTGTTTCCTTTGGATTCTTGAGCACATCAGGCACATGGATGCTCTGCACTACTCTGGTGACAAGATGTAACAGGTTTTTTACAAAATAACACAGTTTTGCTCAAAGGAGTTCAAGATTCTCTCCCCCACCTAGGTTCACACCAGCCAACGTCTCTCTGTGTGTACTAGAGGAGCAGGGTGACACCAAAAATGCTGTAAAAACATATGTGGATGATCCACTTGAGTTGTTCAGTGCCTCCCCATTAAAAGCAGACACAATTATGTACTCCTTTATACCCCAGGATCCTCCATGCCTCTGACCCCCTTTGTTTCCTTGGTTGTTAATACGACCTTTGATCTTCCCTGTTTCCAAATGCTGACAAGCATCATGCAAAAGCCAGAATATACTCAAGGGATGAAACTAGGTCACCAAAAATAGGTGCCTCTTCTTTCCTGGTGGGATGGTCAAGGCAGCATTACTTGCATGGCTTACTCATCCCAGCAGAGGAAATACAAAGACTGGAGAAATATGACAGTAGTGCTTCTCTCCCCTTTGGCTGCTGCTACTCCCTCTCCTAGGCAAAGGGGATCTGCTCCATTAGGAGAGGATGGCAGAAGGCATTCACTGAAGGTCTGTGCTGGGAAAAGAGTGGGATAGGCCCTGTGTAGGGATGCTGGCATCATATTCCTGTTAAATTCATTTCATAAGTAAAGTTCTACTGAGATTTTAGTGGTCTCCTGCCATCAGGGTACGTGGGTGTAGAGGGGAAGGGAGGGAAGGTAAGAGATTTCCAGCTAGAAGGAAAGAAAAGAGAGGAAGGTCTGATTCTTTCCACTGCTTTGGATTCACTCCTAACTCGAGATCTCAATAACTGATGATGAGGCCTTGCTCTGTCAGGTGCAAGTACTAATAAAAGGTCAGATACCCCCAGCCATTGCTATAGCTAGCATCAGTAAGAAACAGAAGTGGGGGAAAAAAAGGCAAATAAAGAAACAACCCACAAAAAGCCAATCCAAACTAAACCAACCAAAAAACCATGACCCAAACCAACCAGACAAGGGAAAAAAAAAGACAGACAAACAAAAACAAACCAAAAACCCCACCAAAACAAAAACAACAAACACACACAAAAACCAAACACAACAAAAACCAAAACAAACCCCCACAAAAAACCACAACCCAATCCTCAAACCCCCAATTCGACCAACAAACAAACAAAACCCCCACCAAAACCACAACTAAACCCACCATGAAAACTCAGGGCTTAGAGAAACAAGTTAAGAAGCTTCTGTTTGCTCATCAAACACCTTCCAACCTGCTGTGATTGGCACATAAGCTATGGATTCACACCCTGCAAAATACTGAACTCATGTTGCAAGATAAGAGAGTTCTATTTTTCTAAGTGAGGGCTTGGTGAAAATCCAGAGAAGAGAAACCAAGCCATGCTGGTGTCTGTGTGAGATCCACATCCACCTTAAGAACAGACAGAAACAATATTCACGTGAGTGACCTAAAGGAGTGGCACCTCTTTCCTCACAAATTCATTTCAGAAACACAACATTTCACCAGTAGGTTGACAGAAAGGAACCAGCTTGTAGGATCATAAAGAAGAGGATCTGAATGGTCCTTTAACAATTTCAGCAAGGTACCCACAGTCAAGCTGCGCTCAGCACCTTGCAACCTCACACTGCCTTTGTGTGTATAAGGGGGAGGGGAAGGGAAACCCAAACTTCTTTAACAATGTATTTATAACAAGACACTTGCATACCAAAAGGCTGACTCCAAAGAAGTGAAAACAACTTGTAAGTTTGCTGAGTAATAATTCAAGTTACAAAAATTCACCAGTAGCATCTGGAAAAATACCAAGAGAAAGAGCAGCTGTTGAGTTTCCTGCTGATTTAATCACAGGATGGGTTGGAAGGGACCTCCAAAAGTCCTCTAGGCCAACCTCCCCGCAGTGAGCATGGACAATTGTTAAATGAAAATCCTAAACAGGAATATAGAAATTGCCATGAGCCACAAATTCCTCAAAAGGAAGAAAAGGACTGAGGAGATCTAGGCAAGTCCAACAGTTTTTTCCCCCAACTTTTAAAACTTCAGAACTTGCCATCTCAATAAAATGTGGAGCTTGAGCTGAGGTTTAAACAGGGCACACACATATAAATATCTATATCAACATATATAAAATATTTATTTATTATGCAAAAAGGCTCATTTCAGAATTTCCCCAGGTTTTCCTGGCGTGTTGGCACTGTCATAGTGCTGTGGTTGTATAAACTGGAGCAGAGAACAAATGAACACCAGAACGTCACAACTCAGTCACTTTGAAATTCTGAGACCTCATATTAGGAATGAATCCACCAAAAAAACCCCACCCCAAGCCCAAAACACATCATGCTGATGTCATCTTTTCCAGATGCTACCAGGCCAACTCTGGCAGTATAAACTTCTGTAAAGAACATTTCTGAAGAGACATTTGTTAGGCTTTGACTTTGAGCTACAGACAGTTTGTTTGTTTGAAAACTGGAAGGTTAATTTGTTGCCCATAACAGTTTCGGATTTCTTCTTCCTCCACAAAATTAACTGCAGTGAACTTCCAGGAGTAAAAAGCTGTCTTTTCTCAGGCTTGAATAAGAGGAGAAATAGTCACTTGTCCTGAAATCTGGCTACAATTAAACACATTGAAGACAAATTAAAAGTTGTGAACGTCAAACTCTGGGTGCTTTGCCGCGATCTGTTGTCGTACAAGCACTGTACTACACAACAGACACTCTGTAGGTATCACCTACATTTCACTACCAGGTGCTTAAAGCATTATGTAAATAGGTCAAGAGAAAAGCAAGTAGGAAAAGACAATATTTACCTTTTCTAACTGGGCATTTTTTTTTGATTTGTACAAGAACTCCCCCACTGCCACAAAGACAGAAAGCACCAATCCTGCTGCCAGCACGATGAAAATCCCGCCGATGTTCTGGACTCCCAGGGCGCTGGCCTCCTTGCTCTCCTCCTCTGGGCAGCCGTTGCCTCTCCACCATTTCTCTTTCATCATGTGGAGCTTGCCCTCCTCCTGCAGCTGAAGAATTGCTATAGTGATCTTGTCTCTGTATGGAGAACCTGAAGAGATCACAAGGAACACATATCACATGGGGAGCACGTTGAGGAAAGTTATTCCTGGTAGGAATGAAATGCAGTATAATGTCACAGGGAAAAGTGAACCCTCTAGAGCCAGGACATCTATCAAAAGGACACTTACATCTCAACACGGTCATGCAGGTCACAAATACAAACCCACATGGGCACAGACATACAGATATATATGCACACAACTCAGGCCATCTGTTGCCAGATGGATAGGATGAATCCCATCACACTTAGTCCCATGGTGAAACATATCCTTATCAGGAGAGACTGAGGGAGCCGAAGGCTCTTTAGCTTGGAGAACAGGACCCTGAGGGGTGACCTCATTCATTGTTTATGAAGATGTGCAGGGTGAGTGCCCAGAGGATGGAGCCAGGCTCTGCTGGGTGATGTCCGATGACAGCACAAGGGACAATGGGTGGAAACTGAGGCATAAGAAGTTCCATGGAAACAAGAAGAAGAATTTTTTCACTGTGAGGATGACAGAAGACTGGAACAGGCTGCCCAAGGGGGTTGTGGACTCTCCCTCTCTGGAGATAAATTTAAGACCTGTCTGGATGTGTTCCCTTGTGATGTGCTCTAGGTGATTCTGCTCTGGCAGGGATGTTGGACTGGATGATCCTTCAAGGTCCCTTCCAACCCCTAACACTTTGTGATTCTGTGTCTCAAACATCTTCATGCTTAACTATTATCTCCAACCCAATAGTGTGTTCATGTGTCCATCCCCATCAAGCTTTTAATTATGATGCAATAGATTTAGTCTATCATACATAAATCTACAGGTTGTTGCTTCATTGATTGTTACTCTAAAGCTAATCCAAGGTCTGATATGCAATGAACACTTTATGCTATTACTTTATTAAAAGAAGAAACAACAATTTGTGCTGCAGGACCAAGCCACAAAAGTCTCTCTGTGATAGATTGCCAGGCACTTAAGATACCTTTCAAGCAGAGGAGTTATTAACAGCAGTGGGTAGCAATTCATTCAGAAAGATAAGGTTACATGTGTTTGGATAACAGGGAGGTAAAGCCTCATACATTACTGTATCTCTCTCACATAATTCAGCATTTGGAAATGACATGATAATATTGGAGCCTCTGCAGACCTCAATATATCAAGGGGTAGTTCAAAGGGGAGTGCCAAATCTTGGCATGTCATCTGCTCTCCTCTGCTTCATGCAGTGCATGAGGACTTTTCAACGAGCATTTAAAAACCTACATTAATTAATGAATATTGTCAATGAAGAAGGCTTTTTCTTTCTGAATGTTAGAGAGTAAAACACATCAGTTAGAAGTGCTTTCTATGTTCAGATTTGTATAATGATTAAAGAGAGAACAAAGCCACCATTTTTCTCCTCCTCCTTCGAAAACAGGAACAAAAGACTCTTCGTTAAAGTGGTTAAGAAATCCCAGGAAGGAGAAGAAGAAAAGAGCAGGTGAAAAGGCATGGCATCACCTCTTTCATCTGCTATAAATACAATCCTGCAAAGGATCCCTCCTTTTTCTTCCTTCTGTCACAATAACCTTACTTCCTAGCTACCATTTTTACAGTGTGTCCTTCAACTGAGTAATAAAAACTAAGTTCCATTAATTTGGCAACTTCATCTAACAGAATCCTCAGCATCCTTTAGAGGGCTTCTGCTCATCTGACTGTTTCGTGTGCTGTGACCAGTGCAGGAGCTGAAGGATGTTGTGGCAGTTTTAGGCTGTACCTTTACAATTTTTCACAGATCTTGAGCAGAAAGTAATAAAATGTAAACAAATCACTATTGGGTGTAAATTTGCTGGTCTGGCAAATTTAATGCTGGGGGGAGGGGAATTTTCAACCCACCACAGATATTCAAGCATATATCCATGGAGAGGATACTTCACACTCATAGAAAATGGAATGGAATGGAATGGAATGGAATGGAATGGAAGAAAATGGAATGGAATGGAATGGAATGGAATGGAATGGAATGGAATGGAATGGAATGGAATGGAATGGAATGTATATTTTCTCTTGGAATTTCTTTCCACTTGTTTCTTTTTTTCCCCTGCCATTTCTCCCTGAGTATCTGGAGTCAATGAGAAAAAACTGAACAGCAAAAGGGGAGGGTGCCAGCATGGGAGTAAAACATAGCAAGGCTCATTAATTATAAACCATGCCAGAATAAGAGTGGGAAAAGCTGGCCTCAAAGTACTCATGTTCCAAGAACTTGTAGTTTTATCAGCTGGGCTTCGAAAGAATGATGTTCTGTACTAGGAGCTAAGCTCTGCTTGCACAGCACTCTGCAGGAAGCAGAAAGGAAATCAAACCCTTTTCTAACCTCTTCTGCATGCAGGAGCCAGTGTCACACAGTTTCAGACCATCTTGATCATGCTCAAACACTGCCAAACCCGATCCTTGACACATTTCTTCAGTCAAACGGAAGAGGGGAAGTGATTGGTCCACAAGAGCGTGGGGAAGTGTAAGAGCATCCTGTATGCTTTTGGGGATATTTTCAGTGTTACACTGCCTATAAATATTTAACAACAACTTAAATAACATATTCTGAGAAATAATCTTGGACCCAGTTTAAGCTATCTTCTGCTCTGACAGCCTGCTTTCTAGTTAGATTGATTTACATTTCGTTTCCACACTTTCTGTGGGTCTAAATATAGAACAGTCCCAACCATTCTTCATGTATTATTTATGTATTCTAGGGACCAGATTTGTACACACACTCTTCTAGTCCACTTGAAGGACTTCAAAAATGAGTTCACTGAAGAATTCATAGACAGAAACCATCAAGCACAGGCTCATCCTATCTACAATTAGTTAAGTGGATGAGGATTGCATTAGAAGCATGCAGCTAATGGTGATTTGTATCACTTACTTGTGGTGATCTGCTAAATCTAGCTAAATAGTTGTAAAGTTGGCAGCTTGCAGAGCCTTTGGTGTTTCTACTGTATTAGAAAAACTAAGGTAACAAAGCAAGTAACTATTTAAGACCTCCTGTTACAGACCTTCCATTTAAGACCCTCTCTAGAGTGCCCTCCTTTGAGCCTCAAGCTCAATAGGGGATGCAATAATTTCTCTTTGCAGTTGCTTGCTTATGAAAAATTAAAGCAGAAATGAAGATCTGCCTAATATTCTGTTGTCTGAAGCCTCTGCACAGAACTAAGTTAACAAAGTCTCAGAAATAGTGTGCAAGTGATACACAGGTAAGTTTTCTGCCCTGAAGCCTCAGTATATGAAGATTCATGCACATAATGATATGTTTAATCCTAAGATATGAACACATAAGCTTTTTATATTGAGACTTCACTGCATGCAGATTAGTGTGTTGAAATCCTGCTGATCTGGCTGCTCTTGAAAGAGCTTCCCAGTAGATTATAACTCAGTAAAATCTCCTGCCTGGTTTCTCTCAGTCTGTCTTACTCATTCCATCAAATGCAAAAGGAGCTGGAGCATACTGGGACCTGTAGAGCTCTCTTCTGCACGCAGGTGCAAAATCACACAGCTGCAGACCGTCCTGCTAGGGCATAACTGGGGATACTATGTGGAGTTCAGTTTCTTCCCAAGTGTCAAGGAGCCATAGGCAGGACAGAACCAAGATGGGAGGGATTTCATTTACATACAGCTGTGGAGTAGTTGTTTAGACTGTGAGGAACCAAACTGCTTCCTACAGAAAAACTGCTTTCCACAGCCTCATGCATCACAGGGCCTGAAACACCTTCCAGGAATCTGTAGTGTAGCCAGCACTCAGTAATAAAGACAGCCACATTTACAGCATGCCATTGAAAAGGAATAGCCAGCTCAGGGGCACTGGGTGTAGGAAAAGCACCTACTTTAGCTCCACTGAGGTGGGTTCTTTCTTTTAAAAGTCACATCCAGTTCTGCTGCCTGACTCTGTTAACCCTCTCTAATTGGGATGGGAGGGAAGCAACAGAGAGAAGGGTCAGCATAAGCTTGGTTTGTTCTTCCTATCTGTGGATTCAAAAGTCTCCAAGTAACACATGAAGAAGGAGGAGGGATTCTCTCAGTTCCCAATCCCTGGCTCCACTTTAAAAATCAGCTCATTTTCATGTAAGAAAAGATCACTGAGGGCAGCCATGGAGTAAAGCCACCGCTGTAGCCGGGGATTTGATGGATTAAAATTCTTTGGCAACCATAGGAAGCAAGCAACACCCCGCAGTGAAGAGAAGAGCAATCAATCATAAGAAAAGGCAGCAGTTCCTGTGAACTTGACAGAGGAGCAGGTCCTCCTTCATCCCAAATCTGGATCTCAGTTTAACTCTAAGTAAATGAGCAAGGCTTGTCAATAAAAAGATTTAAAAAAAAAAAAAAACTAGAAAAATAAATATAAAATAAAATAACATTTAAAAAAGTAACGAAAATGAAAGAAAAAAAAAAGGAAAGGAAAGGAAAGCAAAAAGGAAAGGAAAAAAGGCAAGGAAAAAAGGACAGAAAAAAAGCAAAGAAAAAGGCAAAGAAAAAAGGGAAGGAAAAAGGGAAGAAGAAAGGAAAGAAGAAAGGAAAGAAGAAAGGGAAAAAAAAAAAGGAAGAAAAAAAGGGAAGAAAAAAGGGAAGAAAAAAGGGAAGAGAAAAGGGAAGAGAAAAGGGAAGGGAAGAAAAGGGAAGAGAAAAGGGAAGAGAAAAGGGAAGAGAAAAGGGAAGAAAAGAAAAGGAAAGAGAAAAGGAAAGAGAAAAGGAAAGAGAAAAGGAAAGAGAAAAGGAAAGAAAAGAAAAGGAAAGAAAGAAAAAGGAAAGAGAAAAAGGAAAGAAAAGGAAAGAAAAGGAAAGCCATTGACAACAAGATGTTCTCAGTAGCAAAATTAGTCACTTGCATAAGAATTAGCAACTGGCCAGTTGTGGGTTTTTTAAGAGTCTAGAACAAACCTAGGCTGATTACATTGCACCAAGAGGTGGATGGGGATTGCAAATGTAGCTTTGATAACAGACTCTCTTTGGGATGGTAAGGGAAATGCTCTCCTGTTTCTTAGCTCTGTGCCTCTCAGCAAATGTGGTGTTTTATATTTATGAAATGATCAGACACTGAAGCTTGCTCAGCTCTAAGAGATGTATGAATTCATAGCAAAGCATCTCAGGCACACAGTTTAAATCCACTTCCCAAACCTACTCAAAACCACTGCTGTATGAATAAACTCTGAGTGGACACAAAGCTTTTTCATGTAGGGAAGTGTGAAAATCTCGGGTTTGCCACCCTAAGAGACAAGGAACACTGATATGAATTTCCTATTCATTTATGATTCATGCATTAAAATACGAGCTAGACATAAATATTAATCAAAAGTATACTTCTTGCTCCTCTATCAGCTGTCCTACTTCCTTATGGACTTTTAGCTTGTGGAATTTGAGACTTCTGGGCAGGAAGAAGCCCTTTTCGAAGTTAAATATTCCACGTGGCGGACAATGTTGAGAATAGATAATAAAGTGGAAGGTCTATTATGGAAAAATACTTGTAAGTTTAATATAGCTTAATGTGGCTTATACATTAGCTTTCCCAGTCTTGTCTTCCTGGTTAAATACAGAACTTTGAATTCCCCCATTGTTTTGCATTGGAGCAAGTACTTATCAGATGAAACAAGATCAGTGTTTCCTGATACTGATTGTTAACCCCAACCCTTCATGCTACCTTCTGATTAACACATTGTGATGTTAGATGTATCACCATTAAGAATTCATTAGGTTGGAGTGACTACAATGGAAAACCCCCAGCAGATGTTTACAGCAGGCTAAGCTGCCCCTTTTCTAGAGTCACAGAATGGGTTAGAAAGGGTGAGGGAACTCTAAACCCGATTTCTTTCATCAAATACTTCAGCCACACATTCTGATATTTCAGCAACAGCAAATTATCTGCTCCAGCAGTTGAAATTCTCAAATTAGTTTCAATACCTGGTTTGACCTGCATAAAAATAAATAATTTGCACCTTTTTTGGGGGTTGGGGGTGTGCATTATGTCCAACTAATGAAGACAAATGTATTAATTTGTTTTAGTCACAGAACTGAAGCTCAGCACTTTTTTACATGGGTAAGTGATGAATGGTTCAGTCATGAGGTCTGTGGTGACGGGTTGGACTTGATGATCTTTGAGGTCTCTTCCAACCTTGGTGATTCTGTGAATATTACAGCTCAAATCATATGGAGGATTACAGATTCAGTGCAGGCAAGCAGAAAGAAAAGGCCTCCTGTGTTGGAACACAGCTTCCTATTTATTCCCATGGGGACTGGATTTTTTTGTATGTCTCATCTCAAAGGACTGGTAGAAAAAAATACTCATATCATGTAGTAAAAAATACTCATGTAAATTTTATGGTCTGGAAGTAGTAAGTGGGTTCAAGAGAACTAATCAATCTTAACAATAAAACCAAATGCTTACTTAGAACTATTATTAGTTGTAGTAGAGCTTTAGATATTAAAAACTACAGGCAGAAAACAATATTCCTACTTTCACTATGGATGCTCAGAGTGCAAAAATTGCCACACACTCATTACACCTCTGTTTGAAATGACCTAAGAATGGCTTATATATATATATATATATACACACACACACATAAAATACACATTTTCCAAGCAGACAGACTGCAAGATGGGATTTTTTTCTCCAGGAGAGCTACTTTACAACAGGTAACAGACAAGGATAGCTCAGATATCCTCAGGGTGCCACACAATATGAACAAGGAATAGCTGCAGAGCCTGAAAGCTCAACCACAATTAAATTAAAAGCCAGTAAACCGCTCTTGCCTTTTGGGTTTAATATTTTACAGAGGGAATCCAGGTCTATATTTTCATCATTTTAAACTCTTAAACTGTTCTGTGTTTTGGTTTCAATTATGATAACCAAGTGCACCGATAACAATTCTGGGGACTAAATGAGTAACTAATTTTCAGATGACTACAAAACCAGGCTGCAAATCTCTGTAATGGTAAATATAGCAGGGGAAGACTAAATTAATTCTAAGAGGAGAGGTAAGACTGTTCTGAGATCATCTTCATGATGTTTGGGGTTTTCACTTTTATTGTATATTTAGGACATCAGAGTAATTGATTTGAATTTTTACTGCATTAGGTTTTAAGGTTTGAAACAACAAGCCCCTAATTGAAAGCTTTTGTTCCTAAGTAATTTATATTCCCACCCTCTGCCTTCAATTAAGTTTTTCTCTCTTTTGGTTTTCTGTATTTGGAAATAAATAATGGCAAGTAGTGAAATCTTTTTGGAAAAGAGCTGCACTAAGAGCACAATCAGATCAGTTATCAAATTTTGATAGTACAAAAGAAAAACTTCTGTGAATATTATTATTTTTTTCTAGGTCACTCCCCTAGAGGCAGAATGGTTACTATAAATCAGTTGCACCTCTACGGTGTTATTGGATACAACATGATAATTAAGTGCTATACATTTCCTGATTAAACTATTTGTTTAAATTCAATTTGATCCAGCAGCCCATCACTGGTGTAGGAAGAAGGTTCTTGTATTGCAGTTAATAATGGCTCAGATAAATATAAATAATTCATGAAGTCATATTCCTGGAGAAGATATGAAACAGCAGATCATAAATTATTGCCTGAAATCTTTCTCTTTCTGCAGTGAAACCTTTAATTTATATGAGTGGAGTGTGAAATACTCTTTCTAGAGTCTGTATCTGATGAAATTACACAAATGTTGCTGCCTTTAAGATGTGGGGACTGCAAATGGCATTTTCATTACATGCCACACAGCTGACAAATTCTAGATAAATAGATACATGGATCAATAACTAAATAAGAATCAACCCCACTCCTGGTTCTGATTTACCAAAACTAAAAGATCTGAATGCCTAAGTAATAAGGACGCAAACTAGATTGTGCAAGTGATCTTGCACGCCAAAGTACTTAGCCAAATAGTCTTTTTGGAAGCCATAGGTGAAGCGGGCAAAAACTTGAGCATCTCTAGGGACAATGTACTGTGAGAAATCTTTTTCCCTCTCTAAGAGACAAAAATGTTTGCAAACAAAGGCATTTTGTTTGCTCTTTCAGTAGAATTTACAGAGAAGAGAACTTCAGTATAATAAAGGCACCTCTGGATCAATAGAACACGAGAGCCTTGAAGTCCTGCTTCATCCTCTGGATTGAAGTGAGTCGACTGGGCGCTGGGCTCTGCAGCCAAGGCAGCTGTGCTGCAAGGCACTTTATTTTATTCATGTGCTTTCCTTTTCTGACGTGGGAGGTGTGACTTGTTTGTATCACAGTAGCTGCCAGGTTTCTATTGTGCATGTATAAACATAAACCATGCAGATATGTTTTATGCACTTGCAGGAATAAATTTTGATGCTCTAATCTGTTTCAGTGCTGCAAATGATTGCAGCTTTGTGTAATGGGTAGTTCTGCAAGACAGCTTGGCAATGGAACCTTGGTAGCTTAATCCACTCAGTATGTTAACCCCCAATTACACTGTTTCATTTCATTCCTATCCTGAGAGCTGTATTTTATCTCCATGTGCGGTGAAGAGTCTCTAGGCAGTTGGAGGACTGCACATTCCTGGGTTTTAAACAACTTTTAAGTTAACAAATATGAAATACCTGAGCCTCAAATCCTTAGCAGCATTCTTGATAGTCATCAGTATGGAAAGATCAGGGATACAAACAGGGATACGCTCTAGCAGGAAAACTCATAGCTTGATCACAGCAAAGGGGAAAGTAAGTCCAAACTAGTAGAAGCGAAGAGCCATGGAACAGATTCAGCTCCCTATGCTTTGCAACGGAGATACTGATATTAATAGCACAATTTATTTTCTTGTAATAACTGTACAGGAAGAAATGATAAAAGAAAAATATATTTCACCTTTTTCTCCAACTATTTTTCACCTCAGCATTATCAGATATTGCAGGAACGTTGCTGCTATACAGTTCGAGCCACATCTACTTCTGTAACTTTCCGCAGCTCAATAAGCCCAGAGAAACAGTGGAGGAATTTCTTATCTGTACCAGCTCTCTCAAGCACCACTTTCTAGTTTGTACTTCTTAGGAGTCAGAAGAAATATATGCAATGCTTTAGGATTACTTACACCTACCATTTTTCATTTTCAAAATGTCAGAAGCATCACTTTGCATGAATCTCCACACAGGCAGAGTCTGGCATGTGCAGGGTAGTCCTGAGCTGCCACGTAAATGGAGACCATGTGAAAGGTGCATGCTCAGTAGATCTGCTTGTATGCAGTGAGTCTGACACACATAATTGTCAGCCATTTATGGATTCAAGGTTCAGCAAAGAAGAAACACAAAAATCCACCCAAGCCAGATGATAAAGTAGAGCCAGGGAATAAATCAATCACAAAATTATCAATTCTTCCTAAAAATAAAGCAAAAATAAATATTGGTCTTGCAAAGAAGCCAGCAGCATGATCCTACAATATTAAGCAGGATCACTATGTAGCGCTGACAGAGCCTCTGTATGACACTGATTTTTATATTGTCACCTATTCTGAAATCTAAAGCTCATGCTCTTCAAAAATCCCTGCAGCCAACAGGAACTCAGCACCTCATTGCTTGCTGGCTCCCCTCCTGCGGATTCCAGCAGCCAAACTGATGCCTGGAGTTGGCTCCTGATCTCGCAACTAAAATTTTGTACCATGTCAAAAAAAAAGCCATCTGAACTGGAGAATATTCACAGGAGTGGAATTGCTCTCCAAAACTATATTCCACGAGGTCAATTCAGTATTTATTTTTCTGTGGATTATACATGTGCCAGGGGAGGTTTAGGCTGGGTGTTAGGAGGAAGTTCTACACAGAGAGAGTGATTGCCCATTGGAATGGGCTGCCCGGGAGGTGGTGGAGTCACCATCATTGGAGGTGTTCAGGAGGAGACTTGATGGGCTGCTTGGTGCCGTGGTTAAGTTGATTAGCTGGGTTGGATTAGTTGATAGGTTGGACACAATGATCTTGAAGGTCTCTTCCAACCTGGTCTATCCTATCCTATCCTATCCTATCCTATCCTATCCTATCCTATCCTATCCTATCCTATCCTATCCTATCCTATCCTATCCTATCCTATCCTATCCTATCCTATCCTATCCTATCCCAGCCCAGCCCAGCCCAGCCCATTCCTAACCCATCCTATTCCTATTCTATATGGTGTGTTATGGAGTATTTCCTCCTCTTTTTAAGAATCTCACTGATTAACCCTCCTGGTACAGAAGCATTACCCCCATCTGCTAATGTAAGCTTTGTGCTACTAGCACCTCATTCTCTAAAGAGAGAGACCAACACATTAAAAATCTTTTTTTCAAAAAGGAAAAAGGAAATGAAGAGTGAAACAAAGTTTTAGCATTGTTTCTGGACATATGCAAGAGAAGCATGCCCCATGAAATCCCATTTTTCAGAAAGCAGCTACTTATTTCTTTTTTCCTGTTTAAATATTTCAATAAAACCTGTAAAGGTTGATAAAAGACATAAAAGTTTCACCAGGTGGGAAAATGAATTGGGAAGGGGGGGGGGGAAGATGTTAGCAATGTAGAGAAAGCAGCAGTGTATAGGAGCTTTGCTATGCTACTGCAGCACCAGAGATTAATGAAGAGAGAACAAATGTTTGACATATCACCTACCCATGGGAGTGCCAACGCCGTAACCTTTTGAGTCTATCAGGCCTCCAATCTGTGTTAGGTTACAGTTCCGCTGTGTGACAAACTCAATGGTTGTGGACTCCATTAAAAATGCATAATCAGAGGTGAGCACACGCTGGATACCTTCTTCATTGCTTTTGACAAGCACTGACTGCCTCCTGCTACTCATGAAGGCCCACATCTTGTCATACGTGGAGATTTTGGATTTCTGAAAGACAAACGGCAGCTGTAACACGAACGAGACCGTCATGAGGGTGAGAACAAACTGTGCTTGCACACTGCTCTCTCACTGGGTTGTACATGGATGCACAGACTGCACTGGGAAGGAAGGGACCCTCAAAGTTCATCCTGTCCAACCCCTGCAGTCAGTATGAACACCTCCAACTAGATCAGGCTGCCCAGGGCCACATCCAGTCTGATTTGAATGTCTACGAGGATGGGGCCTCCATCACCTCCCTGGGCAGCCTGTTCCAGTGCCTGACCACTCCTGAAGCAAAGTAATGCTTCTTAATATCCAACCCAAACCTCCCCTGGTGCAACTACCTCCCTGGGCAACTGGCTCCAGTGTTCCACCACCCTCGTGGTAAAGAACAGGCTGTGTGGTGTTCAGCTGTGCAGTATTAGCCACTGCTGTTTAACAATGCTTCCAACTCAAGCTGTGTCAGAAAACCTTCAGCAACGTTTCATTTTGCTTAATAAAGAAAATGTAGAAACCTAGCTCGAGAACTAGAAGAAAAAAAACACAACCAAAACCAAAGAAAACCAAAAACACAGCAGACTTTTTTGAAGGAGTCTTTCATCTTTGAACGTCAGTCTTCAACATAGCTCTGCTGTCAGCTCTGGTGGAGATACTGAACAAAGATTGACACACTCCAAACCTTTCTGAAGTTCAGCTGATTGGCAGCCGTAAACTCTGCCCCGGAGGAGAATTAGCAATGTATACAGAGTAAAAAGAACATTTATTTAGAAGAAAAGAGGACTTTGTCCCCCTGATGAGATACAGTCCAAGAGTTATTTCACTCTGCCTGGGGACTTCGCAAATCGAGCATTTGAGCTAACTCTAGTGTCAGTGCTGACAAAACTGAAGACTTTTAGGACTCTGCATGAACACATTTGTCACCGTACTGAACATAGCCTGTGCCTGATTGCAAAGGGTTTTAGTAGCAGTGAAAGGGGAAAACAATTCTCTTCAGAAAACACTATGAGCGCAAAAAATAGAGACAACCAGCAGATACGGTCTCTCCTCACAGGGAAATCAAATAATACTTGCAAGCATTTACAAAGGTCATTTTGTCCACCCCCCAGCATAACATCCTTTAAGCACTGCACATCAGCTCTGTAGGAATCTCAGTTATTAGATAATACACAGAAAGGATGTTTTTCCAATTCAATAATGTCTTCCTGGTAAAATTTTACCAAGAACCTGCATCTAATACGGCCCAGTACACAAACCAAATCTCTCAGTCCCCGTAAATAATCTGAGCAATGTAAACAGTCGCAGAGAAAAGAGGTTTAGTGAACTGTTACATACAAATTGCTGATGCATGTTGAGGTGGGGGGAATAAAAGCAAAAGCCCAGTGAGCTGTAACTGAAAATAAAGAATTAACTGTAATGGGTGAACATTTCTATATTTCTGCTGAAAGGAAAAAAATAATACAAATAATTGATCCCAGGATGAAAACATGTTAGCAAGGGGAAGTTGTTGCTCTCTACTGAAGCATTAGAGCTTGTCAAAAAATACAACATCCTCTAAAGGACAGAGTGCTTATCCCGTGATGGCTGATTTAATCAGCTAGGATGAAGTCACAGATGCTATTGAAAAGGAAGGCACAAAGGCCACCAAAAGAGAAAAATAAATCAGAGAGGGCTTCTGCAGAGGACAACTTGCATACAGGAGTAATTACACCAAAAAATAAATAGCCTCTACAGGATAACTGCAGAAGATAGCACAAAATCCAGAATATCAGTGCACGTGGCTCAGCTCTGCCAACAAGGGTGCACAGTGATCTCTCAGTTCTCTCATCCAGGCAGAACACTACGATGTCTCTACGCTGCTTTCTTCCACAGCCAACAGCTACAAGTGAGAATCAAAACGCTGCCAAGGAACACAGCCCATCTCCTTGTGACCTCTACATTCTAACCAGCATTTGGATATTCTTACAGAAAATAAACCCTGTGCATAGTGCAGGTTTGGGGGTTTGGTTTATGCACCACAGAGAGCATTTCGTCTGAAAATAGAAGTGAGGCAACAACACAACGTTGGATTCAGGAAAACAAAATCACCAATGGTTTCCCCTCTGCACTTGGCAAAAAGCTCAGCAGACTCACACAATTAAAATCAAGGAGCCAGAGCAACCAAAAGCTTCAGGAGCCTATTTAACATTGAACTGAAGAGAGTGACACTCCAATGTGTACATATTGCTCCTCGTGGTTATCACTGTGTGACTCTCACTGATAGAAGCAGATGCTGCAATTTACATGATGTCTCCATCCTCGCTCACGGTGTGCAAATCAGTCTGGTTAATCAACTCCCATACTCCATCAACAAAGTGCACTACTTTATCTGGGTTAGTTCACCATATTGTTTCACCTAACTGGGAATCGCTGTCTGGAAATGCAGCCTAACTGGAAATCAACCAGAAATGATGTCTGCATGAGATAACGTGTGGTGACATGATTTATCATGCTTGTGTTCCCTCAGTAATGCTGAAGACAATGCAGAGCAGTAGGAAAGCTGCCTATGCTCTGTAACATTTGAATCTGTCTGGAATTTAAATAAATAGAGAACTAATGGGAAAAATGGAAATGAGAAGGTAAAGCAAATCAGTAAAGGCATCTACTTGGTGTGTAAAATGGTAGCTCCCAGAATGACATTCAGAGGACACTGCCAGTGACATACTCGGCATTCATAAATTAAAGATCATTGAAATATGATTGTGCTTGTCAGGGATCTCAAAAGGCGGTGTGGCAACAGCTCAGAGTTAGTCTAATGCCATGTACAAACGTGGGGATGAAACCAGAAGGAATCATCATTAGCAATGTGGTATTTACTGCTCTGTCCTGAAGCACCGGCTGGGAAAGTCAAATAGCTCAGCAGTGAGACTCTAGCCCAGAAGGTTAGAAAAATATCAGGATGTTGAATGAATGTGAGAGCAAATAAGGATAAGAGGACAGGAAAGCAGACCTCATGATCTGAGTCAAGACTGGATAAATGCACAGTTTAGGAAATGGTACTGAAAACCCCCTTACTAAGCTTGTGGATGACACCAAACTGAGAGGAAGCTTAGAATACACTGGAAGAGAGATATGAAGAGGCTGGAAAATTCATACAACAGGAACTGCATGAGATTTAACAAAAATAAATGCAAAATCTGGTTTGGGAAAATGTAATCCCAAGCCTCCATACTGGCAGGAGCTCTCTTGGCTGAAGGGGACTTTTGGAACCAAGAGGACAGCAAGCTGAGCAGCCTATCCAAGCAGCAGGAATGCAAACTGATTCATCAGCAAGGCTATAGCCAACAGAGCAAGGGATGTGATTAATCCACAATACTTGGCACTTGTCAAGCCACACCAGGAACACTGTGTCCAGCTTTGGTCATCCAAGTTCTAGGGAGATGTTAGAACTGGAAAGTGTCCACCAAGGTGATCAGGGGCTTGGAGATCTTGGTGCATACAGAAAGATGGGAAGGATAAGGCTTACACAGAGTCTAATCAGGTCCTTCCATTACCTTAAGAAAAGGATAGAGATCTTGAAGATACTTTCTTCATTAAGATGCATGTGACAGGAAATGAGGTAGTGCCTCAAGCTGCTAAAGGGGAATTCCATGTGAATATAGGAAAAAATCCTTTACCATGAGAAAAACTCAGTGTTGGATCAGGTAACCCAAAGAGTTAGTGCAACCAGCTCACTGGAAATACTTGTGACATCTTAACACAGTCTGGAATAAACTAACCTAAGGCTTTGCTTTCAATGAGGACAGCAGATCTCCTCCAACAAGAGGAAAGGATCTCTAGAGGTCCCTCTCAGCTTTGAATTTTCACTGATTTCTATGATTCTCTACCAGCATGATGTCACACAAAGTAATGAGTGCTACTGGAGACTCTCCAGGTTATGACATTGAGCAATGTCAAGAGAACAAAAGAGAATCTCCTGTTTGAGGGGGAAAAACAACCAAACAAATTAAAAACCAACCAAACAAAACCAAATGAAACAATTTCTGAAAGTACTATGAACTCATGCATTTTAAGCACCAAGCCAAAGGCAAGCCTCTTCTCAGCCAGGGAAACCTGTTTCCCTGTCTTTTTTCACCTTCCAGTCCTTGGAAACTGAGGTAGACTCACCCCAATTGTTTTAGACGCGACCCCTTGGGAATTCTGAGCTGCAGGATGCCAATCCAAGCTGATCTGTTCATATAATGCATTCATTTTATTAATTCCTTATTAATTTATTTTTCCCCTGAAGTTTGGCAATTTGCTCTGACACATGCCCTAAATCTGCATAGCTGTGACATAAGCTGGGAGATGCATTTCTGATGTTCTTCATAACCCCTCTCGAGAGATGCTTTTCTAAACACAAGAAGGTTGGATGTCAAATTGAGGTGAAGCAAATATTATAGATGATCCTCTTATGGCTGAGAGCTCTTCTAACACATTTGGGATATGTCTCCAGTATTTTAGGCCACAGAGGATTAGTACCATTAATAGAGAACTAAACAAAGTTAATTAATTGAATCCATTTCGAATCAGGGTATGACAAGTTTAAGGCTGAGAGAACAAACCAACAGCCTAAGGTAAAGAATGTTTTAGAAGCTGTCATTGTCTTCAAGCACCGTAAATACAGGGGAATTCAAAGATTAGGCTCTCTGAAGGAGTTTGAACACTGCCATAAACAAAAAGAAATTGTAAATAAACAGACTGCTTGCTTTCCTGATCTGCCACCACATGGAAATGTGGAAAGGCTGATTGCTGCTGCTCCAATATCCAAGAGTTACTGGTGATGCATTTGTTGTGCTCTGCATTTCTTGTTTCTGCAATTGTATCTGTGTGCACTGATCCAGCTCTCTCTGATCTTAATGTGAATCTGAATTTGTGAGAAGAGGTTCTGCTTCCTCACACTGCTCAGTGTTTCTGAAGTGGACAAGTGATAATGCAGTACTGGGACTCCAGAGCTAAACAGTAATAGAAGCAAACAATCATAAATATCAGGATCAGCTACAGGAATCAGGCACAACGGGGTTCTGAGCAACCTGTTCTAGTTGAAGAGGCCCCTGCTGACTGCAGCAGGGTTGGACTTTAGAGTTCCCTTCTAATCCAAATCAGTCTGTGAGTCTGGGGCTGATTCTGCCTTATCAGATGCTGTTAATTTTTTGTAGCTTTGCACAGTATCACTTCCTAGAATCATAGAATCAATAAGGTTGGAAGAGACCTCAGAGGTGTCCCAGTTCCAGAGCTTTTGGTTTAAATAATCCATTTACATTTGCTTTAACAAATGAAATAATTTCTAGTTCCCAAAGCCTTAGTCAATTCTACACTCCAAGAGTAAGAGCTGTGTTTTGAGGCAGCAGAAGCCAGACGCTCACTGACTGTGACATACCTGAGCACACTGTGTGTAAAACAATTTGGTCGTGATTTCATATCCACACCTGATGCCCCCTTAACGTAAGGTGATGTCAGGGGCAATCCAAACCCTGCCTGTACTTAGGTGTAGTGCAGCTTTTAAAATCATTGCTATAGGATACAGCTTTTACAGAGCATCCATGAGGCCTTGAGTCAGCTGGTCTTGCAGAGGGTGTCCCTGCCAGTTTGGGAAGGGTTGGAACTAGATGATCTTCAAGGTCCATTCCAACCCAAACTATTCCATCAAGCTCTGACTCCTAAATACAATGAAAATATTCTATGCATTCCTCCACCTGTGCTGGACAGCAGACCAGGCTTAAAGCAGCTTAGCTATCCTTTATCAACCAAGGGATGGATTGTGCTGAATCAAGTGAAGTTATGATTATCATCTGATTTTGTGACCAGATGAGTAGCTAGTTATAAAACTAGCTGAGAGGGTGAGAGAGAGTGAATTGAAGCTTGAGAAGTGCAGATTAAGACTGGAGATTAGAAATTCTTTCCAGTGAGGGTGGGGAGACACTGGCACAGGCTGCCCAGGGAGGCTGTGGATGTCCCCTCCCTGGAGGTGTTCAAGGCCAGGATGGATGAGTTCTTGAGCAATCTGGGCTGGTGGGAGGTGTCCCTACCCCTGGCAGGGGGTTGGAAGTGGATGATCTTGAAGGTCCCTTCCAACCCAAACCATTCAATGAATCTCTGCAAAATCATCCTTGTAGCACTGATTTTCTGTATTTTTATTTATTGCCTCCTGGAAAAAGCCAGTCTCAGAGTCCTAAGTCATCAAAGTGACAAAGACACTCTGTTTTTCAGCTGACTGATTTCCTTGACACCGAGCCTCTGACCTCAGGCCATTTATTTACTTTCCTTTCTTTCCCCTCCTCCTTTTAAATTTTTGTTTCCCTCTTCCCCCTCCCCCTTTTTTTTTTATTTTCTTAGAACTGCTGAGGCCTGGAAACCCCTATGTGAACCAAGCCCATTGCAATTTTGTTCTGTCAGCATAAAAACAATCAAACCAATGCTCAGAGCCTTCTCTCCTCTGAAAGGCAGCTTTCATGGTCCATAGAGCACAAATGAAAAAAGGTAGGAAAGGTGTTTCTGCCAAGAATAGAGCTACAAGGAATGAAAAATGCAGTGCTCAGAGGAAGACATTATTACTCCTGCTCTGATTGTGCTGACTTTTTGGTTTAAAAACCAAAGGTTTTGAGCAAATGTTAAATATTTAAAGTAATTTATGGGTTAAAAAAAAAAATATTAATTCTAATGCTACTGAAATAAGTTTTTGCTATCAGCTTTGACCTGGCAATAAGGAAGGATTTTATAGTTCCAAAATCAGTAATGGATTTCAGAAAACCACCCCAGAATGATTTATAGTTCTCTGCAGGATTATAACTTGCATCACAAGGGCTCTTCTTGTAAAACACCTCAGAAAATGGCAAGTGTGATACTTCCCACACTTCTGTAGGTCTCTTCCTTTATAAGCAGGAATTTAATCTGTTTTGAAAGGAAGTCCTATATTCTGCATGTTCTCTCTTTACATAAATAAGAGGATAAATCCACTCCTGCTCACTCTGCCCCTTCCCAGACACAAAATGCAGTACTAAATCCCACCCTTTGCTTGCGCTGTACCCGGAAGCAAGCTGCTTCCATAAATGTTTGCATTGTACCTGGAAGCAATCTCCTCCTAAAAACAATGAGTGCATCATTTCATCACTGGAACTGAGCATGAAGTTCACAAACAATGCTTTAAATATTGAACCCCTACTAGAGGCAAGAATTAGTCACCATGACATGGTTCTAACAGTTGTATCCTCACAGCATCTACTCAGACATGGAAGATGTTTGTGTAACAGTCAAGGCAAAATTAATATGCACCATGCCCAAGCCATGCTGTTGCTCTTGTGAAAGAAACTCTTCAGGCAGCATTAGAATCAAACTCACAGCATTCTCTGAAGCAACAGGTAGAGACTAGAGCACAGGAAGTGCCACTTGAACTCAAAGAGACACTTCTTCACTCTGAGGGTGATGGAGCAGGGTACCCAGAGAGGTTGTGGAGTCTCCTTCTCTGGAGGTTTTCAAGACCTGCCTGGACACATTCCTGTGCAGCCTGCTCTAGATGACCCTGCTCTGGCAGAGGGGTTGAACTCGAGATCTCTAGAGGTCTCTTTCAACCCCTCCCATTCTGTGATTCTATGAATCTATCTTTTTGAATGAGATGGGACAGAAAGTCACACTAATTATTATTTCTTGTGAATAAAAATTGCTTTGCTGTCTTCACAGATTTTGGAATACTTAAGGCAAGTTTCATTGCCACTTTTTTTCCCCTTTGGTTGGTTTTGGCACATGTCAAGCAGTAGCTTTAGTTATTGCCTGTAATGATGATCATCAAAATCACAGAAACTGGTGCCTTTTTTCCCCCTCAATAAAATCCTGTATCAGTTTTGTCACCAGACCTAACAAAGCTCTTGGCATTCAAACCAGCCAATAACTTCAACTACTTCTTCACAAACTATTTCCTCTCCAAGATATTTGTCAGCTCTAGATCAGCACGAGCCACCCCGAGGCGTTCTCCAGTGGAATTTGGATTTAACACAGTACTTTTTCTGATCACAATAAATGCATTACCAACAACACTCGGCCATATGTGCTAGCTAACAACAGCTGAGTCTTTCTCTGTACTCATCTGCCCTTGGTCACTAAATAGTCGGAGTTAATTGAGGCAAAAAGGATTGATGCCATATGTGGCACATATCAAAGGTAGAGAGGAGTGGAAGGACACTGATCAGAAGCACTCTTTGTTAGCAAATCTGTTCAGGTGTTGGACTAATTCTGGCAGGTCTGTCTTGAAACATTTGTAGTCCCCTAAACAATATATTTGAGATAAGCAGCATAACAGTAAGGAGCTGCTTTCTGCCATCAATGGAGAGGTTAAAACAGAAATTAAAAGGCCTGGGATGAAATACTGCAGTAAAAGACACAGGAAATGTTAAGCCAAACAGGTTGCTAAAGAATGGAGCATGAATTAATCTACAAGCATAGATGGATTCACCTGTGTACAATCAGTGATCTCTGCTGAGCAATTACAGAGTTACAAATTATTTCCCACCACTGATACACAGAAGCCTTGTTGCCTTGACAATCAAAGAGACTGTGCTGCAGTAGGATGTATCTAGGCATGGAAGGAGGCTTTTTTATTCTTTAAAACACCAGCTACCACATTGTCTCTGAAGCATCCTCGGTGTTCATGACCTCAGCTGAAGTAGGTTTTCCGAATGATAAAGCTGAAGCCTTCAGCTTGGATAGCACTCAGCAGACTATTTATTTATTTATTTGTTTGTTTGTTTATTTTTTAAATTATTTTCTTGAAAAGTTTTGGAATTATCAAATGTTCTTAGAGGAAAAATCGAGCTGGTCAACCTTTCTGTTAAAAAAGAAAGCCCCCAAACCTGAACAGAAAAACAGTTCTTCTGTTTGCAGATCACCTTCTGCTGTTATTTTCCATCTTTCTTTGATCTGGAAAGTAAAATGTAGCTCAAGAGTTTATTTTCTCTGCATTTTCTCCTAAGCTGACTATCCTTGACAATTAAAATTTTGCCTCTGCCAGAAATCCAAAGTTTGGGAAGAGCTTTGGTACCCAAAATGTTTCTTCAGGGCAGGAATATTGGGGTTAAATGAAAATCACTACCATGTTGTCATACAGCCCCTAAAATCCCAATGATCCAGGACAAAGCCATTTTTTTTCAACCAGATGTAGAGCTGATGAATTGCTGCATTAAGCTGAGATGGGATCCACATCATTTTCTCCCATCATGAGCTCTAAACTTCATTGGATTTTGAAACTCAGAAAGGTGCAACTGCTCACAGGGCTTTAACCTTGACATTTCATATGCTCTTGATGAAGCTTAAGTGCCTGTGTCAATGCTTATAAAAAAGGCATAAATATTCAGAGAATGTCACAAAATTCATTTGGTTATAAAAGAGGTACACAGGTGAAGCTCTCACTTGCACATTCAGTTTGAGCCTTACTCTAACCAAAAATAAATTCTCTTTGCTTACCTGACTGGGTTCATAAACATCTTTCCAATTGCCTGCCACTCTCAGTGTAAAGATATCACTGTTTTGGTCAGGATTTTCAAGATAGAGTGCACAGGATAGAAAAGCAGAGAGACATCAAGACAGAGACAAAGCACTCACCTTGAGATGCTAAGAATTTCAACAGAGCTATTTCAATGGAGACTACATGAGGATAAGAATCCACAACCGTGTACCTCAATTGCTAGAATTGTGAGGCTTGGGAATGTCAGATGACTTTGCTTATGCTATTCTAAGGCTTTCAATCATCAAAATAGTTGTTATTAAGTAAATATTTATCTTTTTTTTTTTTTAAACCATACTCAGCTGGGTGGCTTCCACATCACAGTGAAGGGGAGTGGGTGAGAAAAGGAAGCAGTAACTCTGGCTGTTCTCTGAGCAGACAGTATTTCCTATTCAGCCTACTACTGCTGTGCAACTTTGGTGCTGCAGTAGCTGTTAGCAAAAAAAGGATATTTATTTATATCTATACATAGTGGACATTTAAGGAGTACCTAAACCAAACCAGATACCTACTGTACAGCTTTGGCAGGGAGGTTGGACTCTATGATCTCTGGAGGCGCCTTCCAACCCCTAACATTCTGCCGTTCTGTGATTCAGGGTAAGAAATAAGCTGGGGATGTCTGTATGTTAGCACCAAGCCTTGTGGGGCAGGAAAGAAAGCAGTTCAATGACTTGATGGAACAAACAGTCAAGACGATGCACTCTAAACAGTTTCCAAGGTAACTGAGTCTGAGGTTGGAGTCTATAAATATGGGTACAAACAGGTTTCTAACTCTAAGATGGATGACAGTCAGGGCAAAATAAAGAACTGAAAGAGGACAGATGAATGAATGAGCATGAAAAATAATCCTTAATGAAAACAATGAGCTGAAGAATTACATTCAAAAAAGTTTCCTACAGAGCAGTGGTTCCAGAAAAAGAAATCCTTTCCCTTTCCTCATGTGCAGCTGGGTGAATGAGAAGCAGTGTCTGGTTTTCATGTGCAACACTACCTTCTGAAAAACAGACCTGCTATTTAATAATGCAGCCTTTGCTAATAGTTATTGCTTAAACTTTGTCCTGGTCAATTGTCAGCAAATCAGACTGTCTTTGTCGCAGCCATAATCAGCACCTAGCAGATGTGGAACACAAGATGATTGGATACTACTGCAGGCTTTAATATAAAGCACATTGGAATAGTCAGCACATTCAGCCAGCAATGCCTCTCAAACAGTCAGTATCTATATTACACCATACTGTGCTTGCTTTAAAAACTGATGGTGATTTTGAATGTTTCAAAATTGCAATAATTAGTTGCAGAAAAGTGATATTTCTCCTAATTTTAAGGCAACAACTGGCCATTCTGAAGTATTGAAGTATGCTTCTTATATAGGACAGTGCAGACACACTCTGGTTATGTTTTCCAACATCGTAATCATTGTAAGTCATTGTGCCCCTGTACTCCGCACTGGTTAGGCTACACCTTGAGTACTGTGTCCAGTTCTGGACCCCTCAATTTAAGGAGGACATTGAGACACTTGAAAGTTTCCAGAGAAGGGCAACGAGGCTGGGAAGAGGCCTCGAGCACAGCCCTATGAGGAGAGGCTGAGGGAGCTGGGGTTGCACAGCCAGGAGAGACCTGGTTGTATAGTCATAGTCAGGGGAGACCTTCTTGCTCTCTACAACTACCTGAAAGGAGGATGTAGACAGGTGGGGGGTGGACTTGATGATCTCTGAGGTCTTTTCCAACCTTGTTGATTCTATGATTATTATGAGCAGGGACGCTTCTCAACTTGACTCAGCTGCTCAAGGCTGCATCGAGCCTGGACTTGAACATCCCCGGGGAGAAGGCGGCCAGGGAGGGAAGTATAAGATATATAGCGACAAAAGACCCATAAAACAAAGCTCATACCTTAAAAAGAAAGCAATTATTCACAATTAATTTAAGGGTAAAGAAACTTTATCTAATGAGATATCCGTTAGCTAATGCTAAGGCAAACCCAGCTGACAGAAGGCTCTGTGAACAAGGATTTATCTTGTATTGTGAACAGCAGCTACAGTGATAGAAGAGCAAGAAAGCTGAGAGTGAAGACATACTCTACAGGCTCCCCATCTTCCAGCTTCATTCTGTCAGACACTGCCAGACTGCTTTAAGAGTGTGAGATAGAGTGTAAGGAGAGAATAGGCTGAAAGTGAGCAATTTGCCAAGGGAAAAAAGGAGATGGAGTTGAGCACCTAACAGCTGCCAATCAGAATTGAATGATACTGGGAGGATACTTCCCCAACAGGGGATGAAGGAAAGTCTAACAGAGCTGTACAACTCTTCAGTCTGCATTTTTACATATAAATAGGAAGGAAGAAAGGGAAATTAAATGTTCCATCACAGTACGGAGGGAAAACTGCAAACTCTCCCTACATCAGAGAGTAGCCAGGGGAAAAAAAAGTGATCTTTTGTTTCTGGAATGTCTGTAAAGTATCAGCTAACCTTCAAGACAGAGCACCCAGTATTCACTTCTCAACCTCAAGATCAGATACATGTTTTTATTTCATAGTGGCTGTGATAACTGGGAGAAAATTCCTGATTGAGAATTCTCCAGTTCCTTGCATCCTTCAGCCTTTTTACCTCCCACACACGCAGGAAAGAGTAGAAATTTAGCTTCTCTCTCTGGCATAAGACATTGCTTCCTTATAGGATGGTCTTCACAGATAATGCAGGAAGATAGATACTGACACTTTGTTTAGAAAGAAAAATGTGGGAAAGGGAGGTCAGAGAAGATCTGTAATGGCTAATATAGTTTTCCCACCCAGGTAGCAAAACCAAACTGCTGCTAGAGGAGCTACATATGCGCTGACTCTAAGCCATGGGGCTTTCCCTTGAAGAATAAACCATCTTCTCCTAATCAACCCTTTTCACATCCTGTTAGTAAGAGCTACCCTGAGAAGCAGGTAATGATTACTGTCACTGCAGTCCGGCTGCCATTCACTGCTGCCTTCTTAGAAGCAGCAAGTGAGCACTGAAGCCAAGGGAACCCTAAGGTAAGTCCAAGTACCAGCATACCACCAGCTGCTTGTGGAATGAAACTTAGGAGGAGTTTGAAAAAAAACTGACTCTGTAACAGATTTATTTTGCCCCAGTGAAATCCACAAATACCTTCATAACAGAAGACTTAACAAAGTGCATAAAAAGCACCTTCCGTAGTCAAAGTCTAACGATGAGCAGGCTGTGATTGCAGGCTGGAAGGTAAAGGTACAGTCCAATGCGTAGTGTGCGGTGGTGCTTCTGTGGTTAAGTTCACAAACTGGGGGTTCTTTTCTGCAATGCACAATGTTCTTTTGCTCTTTCTTAACTCAATACATCATTTACCACTACAGGTGGGCTAAACTCTTCTGTTAGAATTAAAACTTTCCAAGCAGGACATGTGGAAAAAAAGCAGGTCTGAATTCTAACATCATAGAATTACCTTGATAGGGTCTGTTGGACCAGGTGTGCGAACAGTTGGAGCAAGTTGACAGCAGGGAAGAGACGAGACTGCATTCCTGGAGCCCTTTACATGGCCACCACCAGGGCTGGCTGCAGAATAATGACTAGGAGAGACTCTGTGCACCATTTCCAGAGCAAAGCCAGCAGGTGAACAATGTACAAAGCTTGATCTTAGCTTCCAAGCTATCCGTGTCAGGGACGATCCGATTCCCTTTGCCAAGTCCTCCCTGGAGGCACAATCTGTCTGACCCTTCATAAATCTCCCAGACCTTACCTTCACTGTCAGTTAGCCTTGCAGCTTTTATATCACTGCCAAATTTGCCTGATTTTTGCATCTGAATACTGAGAGCTGCAAAGCCTATCCAGCTTTTCATAGACCTGTTTCTACTATTCCTGAAACATCAGCAAAAAGAGTGACTACACTGATAAGCATTTCTGCTACCAAACTGAAAGGAGACTCAGGTGATTTGGAGGCAGCTTGGAGGACTTGTGTGTCACTGTAAAGCAACATAAATGTTTCTGAAGGCAACATAAAATGCTTCTGTAATCTAACAGAATCTGAAGACTTAATCTGGTCTGATCTCTTATTAATCACTCCCTTCATAGTTTCTTTCTGTGTCTGTTTCCTGATTCTTCTTATTTTGGCAATGTATTTACCAAACCATGATGATACTACTTTTATCTCAGGAAGGATATGACTTAAAAATCACTGCCAGTCCAGACAGATCTCACCATGTGCATGCCATGTTCTCATGTTTCTCCCCAGACTCACTAGTGTCATAAGATACTAAGCTAATTGAGCTGGTGGTGGCCATCCTTCTAATTCTTATATTTCAGCCACTTGCTATGATTTGCTTTAAAATGGAAGTATCCACACTGGAGGAATTTTGCTTGTTCTGATGTCACAACTTCAAAAGCATGGAGCATATTCCTAGGCCGATATTATTTCAGCTCAACAGCCAAACATTTGCATGCCTTTCTAGGACAATATTGCAAGGCAGATATGTTTTAGAAGCTGTCTAAAGAGCCAACATAATTAGACTCTTCTGGATCTCATTTAGCTAGAAATAAACTTTAACTTTAGTACATGTTCTGCTGGGCAAGGAGAAGATCATCATAAACAGAAAGAAACTTCCAATGTGTCCAAAAATGGTGAAGTTATTAATGTGGCTCTCCAGTGCTGGCAAATGAACTCACAATTGGCATAACATGATGACAACAGCAACCACAAGCCAAATTTTTAACTTCCATATGGTCACCCAGCATGGCTGGAGTACTGGAGTGCTCAGGCAATCTCTTGCTAACAAAGTGCTGTTGGGAGCCATGACCAGCCAGCTGTCATGATTTAGACTGTGTTTGGCACAGGATCAGCTCCAGGGACAGAAAGCTACTGCTGTTCCTTTGGGTAGCTGTTGTGGGTCTACAGAACTCCTCTGTGGCTCAACCACCCACCCAAGAGAAAGCTACAGATACATTTACACTGCTGCTACTGCACTGGAAGTAGTAGACTTTTATGAAACATTCAAGAAAACCATATTTCAACACACCTATCTTCAGCATATTTTTTTCCTGTTGCAGAGCAGTTCCTCCCTAGGTACAGGAACCTACACTTGCCCTTGCTGAATTTCATCAGGCTCCCAACTCTCCATCCTGTCCAGGTCATGCTGGATGACAGCAGAGCCTTCTGGTGTGTCAGCCACTCCTCCCACTTCTGTGTCATCTCCCACATGCCATGATGAGAAGCTCAGCCAGGGAGAGAGAAAGAGACTGCACTAAACATTATATGTTTCTCTACAGGAAGATCTAGGGAAGGATAACCTCTTCTCCCTTAAACTATTCCCATCTTAATCAGCTTTTAATTATACCATACATCTTCATTTATGCTCTTTCAAATGTGTAGTTATCATTTGATCTGACAATTTGTCTTCTTTAGTGAAGGAATTCCAGTTTCAAAACATCCTTTATGGACAGGCTCCACTGTTACAGGAAGCAGCTTTAAACCCAGAAATTTCAGATTCATGAGTTGTTTGAGAATCATTTACTTTGTGCCAGAGAAGAGGAAGCAGTACAGCCTGCAATTCTAATGATTGCTTTATCTGATTTTATACCAAGCCGTGGCCATTTTTAATGGCATTTCCATTTGGTCATTAAGTGTCCCTGACTGGGGGATTGCTGAGCTTGTCTCTCTGCCGTCATATCCATGACAAAGCTAAGGAATGGCAGTGAGGAATGTTGCAGGTGGAGCCAGCTAACAATCTAGCACTCAGAAAACACTCTGCTGATTAACACCATCCTTTAGATCCTGGATGTATGGAGTATCAACAGAGGTGACAAGCTAGGTGAGGTCATGGAGAATGTTGATGTCATTTAATATCAAATACATGAAGTGTAAGACCAAGCCTTGGGGTCTGAAGGGAATTCTCTCTGAGGTAGAAATGACAAGCCAAGAAAGATGCAGCCAAGTGCTGCATAAAGAAAAAGTTCTAAACAAACCTTAAGGGAGCTCCATTTCGCTGCCAGCATTACAAAGTGCTCACAAGGCATTGACTGTGGGAGTGGCAGCTGCTTGACTGGGATTCCTTCAGAAAAAAATTGTAGCTACACTGTGAAACTAAATGTTGAGACCTCAAAAAGGGCTTCCTTCAGTTCCTAACCTGGGTTCCACGACTAATTGATTCTAGGACCGGATCAATCAGGAAAAATACTCCCTGAAAAAGCAGAAGTCCAGGAACAGTTTCTCCAGCACAGGTCAGATTAATTCCTACCAACAGCATGTTCCTCATCACTTCACTTCTTTTTAGGGATACGATTGGAAGCAGTAATCAGCTCCAGCTGGAAGGCTTCTTAATGATTTTGTTTGTTGTAACTAACTGGGTGCTTCCACTACGTGGTGATAGGAGCAATTCAGCATCACAACAGCTACATGCAAAATGCAGTTGAGTCCCAGCAATAAGTAAAATTACTATGTATTTGAATGTATCTCTATTTTAATCACCTTTCTGAGGGTTTGGTTTGCATGTTTACTTTTAGGAAATAGAAGTTTTTTAAATGATGGGCAGAAAAAGCCCAAGCAAACTACTCTATCTTTTACAGATATTAAGGCAGGGGAATTAAACTCTGCAGATGTGCTGTGGCAATTATTGAACATAACTGCTTAAGTAATTACTGTGTTAAATACATTACTCAAACAGGCAGAATGCAAATTAAAGCTCCCCTAGTTGGTCTGAAATTCATAGCTTGCTCTGAAGTGCAATTTTGTCTCTCTTTTTTGTTTTCTCCTTTTTTAATGTTTTTTTAACAAACCCCATTAATGTTCATTGTTTTCTGCCTCTTTTTCTGCTTTCACCTCATGCCAAGAAGGAGAGGATCTGCTCAAGTTACTAAACAGACTAAATTAAAAGAGACTAACTAGAAACAGAACTTGTGTTTAGCACAGTATGAGTGCAGAAACCAGTAGTGTAGAATGGTTTTCCACCCTGAATGTGACCCTCTGACAAAAAGTAGACAAAACACTTGCACTCCACCTCATTAAAATGACCAACAACTAATTGTTTAGGATAAAACAAATGCATTCCAGTGGAGCAAACATCGAAACTTCAAATGTGTAAAGTGTCTTCTTTCTCCTCTTTTCCTAGAGTGTTAATCTATAATCTATTTGCTGCTCCATCCACAGTAATCCACACAGATTGGATGTCTTAAATCTGATTTTGTGACCAGATGAGCATATAAAACTAGCTGAGAGGGTGAGAGGGAATGAATTGAAGCTTGAGAAGGGCAGATTGAGGCTGGAGATTAGAAAGAAATTCTTTCCAGTGAGGGTGGGTAGACACTGGCACAGGTTGCCCGGGGAAGTTGTGGATGTCCCCTCCCTGGAGGTGTTCAAGGCCAGGCTGGATGAGATCTTGAGCAACCTGGGCTGGTGGGAGGTGTCCCTGCCCATGCCTAGGGAGTTGGAACTAGATCTCGGGGTCCTTTCCAACTCAAACCATTCAATGAATGTGTGAAAGATTTTTCCCCCTGAATACCTCCTTTAAAAAGTCAGACACTCCTAATACATTTCTACAAACTGAACCACCAGCTAAAACAAACTGCAACAGCACTGCTATCACTGTAGGAGCAAGGGAAGATGTTTCCTGTTTCTAGGTCGGTCCCAGGATGAAGGTTAGGCCCCTAAAGAGACTTAGAAGCAGACACTGGCCTGTTCAAAATAGCCAGATTTCATCATTTCTGCATGAGATTGGAAGCAAACTTTGTCAGGAAACCAAGGAAATTGCTGACTGCAGGGACAGGTGGCAATGGAAGATTTAAATGTTGTGTTTTGGCTAAAGCAGCAATTAGTTTCCTAAGTTATCTGTGGAGCAGATGGTATTTAGGAGAAGAAATGATGGATGTATCATTTCATTGGAGTAATTTTAGATAGGTAGATTTGGGAGGAGTACCACACAAACTTAATGCAATGCTAATACTCTGTAATTAATAAGTCAACACTACAGTTGCTATTAAAATTAGAATACTGTGTAACACATCCAGGATTACTTCTTATTGTAAGAAAAATACATTTTTGTCCTGATTATTAATTGGCCAATATATGCAAGCTCATATATTAACAGGGCCTGGGCTCGTTAACCACATGGTAGCTAGAAAAACATTAAGACACAGATTTGGTCAGCTGGAAAAGGGCAAAAGAATATGGACATGGAATAGCCAACTTCTGAAACTACATGGGTGAAGTATCCAGCCGGCACACACCTCAAAGGGGTAAAAGAACAACAAACTTCTTAAGCTTCAGAAACTTCAAAAAGTATGACAATAACACCAAAAATTACATAAAAATACATCTAGAGAGAAAATCCTGCTGCTTTAAAAGCTACTCACCTAGCCTAAACTAAGATATCCATAGAGAGTCACTTTATGTTCACCAGAAAAGCAAAAAGGGCTCATCTCTATCTCCAGAGAACAATTGCCCCAGCCAGCCCCAAGCCCTGCCCCACCACACCAAATGAACTGAAAGGCTCTGTCAGGCTGGACGACCAGCTTCCATCCTCTGCAGCTGAGCAAGGTGAATGGCATGGGCAAGGACAGAAGGATGAGTGGTCAAACACATTCATCCAGAAGAATCTGCTAACAATGCCTGCTGAACTGATGAGATTTTTCCCACTGAAATATTGTGGGATTTTCTTTTCTTCCTTGTTGGAGGCTGCCTTTCTGCACACACAAACCCTCAACTGAAGCACAAGCTCGTTCCACTAGGCAACAGGACCACAGCAGAATAAGTAAGTCAGGGACCATGAAATAGCAGGGAGGGCTACGGGGGTAGCTTCAAGGAGAAGCTGCCTGAAGGTTCCCATGTCTGATAGAGCCAATGCCAGCCAGCTCCAAGATTGCCCCACCACTGGCCAAAGCCAAATCAGTGATGATAACCACCTCTTAAATATGTAATAACATATTAAGAATAGGGGGTGGGAAGGAACCCTGCCCAACAGCAGCCAGCAGAGTGAGAATTTGTGGGAGAAACAACCCTGCAGACACCAAGATCTTTAAACCATAGTGAAAGGACTTAAACCCAAATGATCACAACAGTAATGACAGAGGACATGGCAGAAGCAGCTGAAGGGCTGAGGGTTTGGCCAGTTTGTTTATAACAGCCTCATTATTGTGCAGATGACAGAAAGGGATCAGAGGGAGCAGACATACAATAAAGAAAAAACACTGCTTGTAGCTGCACAATCTCTGATTTCAAAAGAAACCTTCTCAGGAGTGAAAAAACAAACTCCTAAACCTCAGGCCTGACAGCTAATCATCACAGGTGTGCTCTCCCTTTCTGAACTTCAGAAGTGCTCTGATCTAGGGCCACCTAACAAGCACCTCTCTGCTGCCTGTGATAAATATCAATGCCAGGCAGATGGAAAGTGGAAACATAGATATTACCCCTTGACAATAATGCCCAAGGACAGAGGTGGCCTGCTGTGGGGGTGGAATCAATATTAAAGACCTGGTGACAGTTCCACCAGCTGTGATCTAAAATGTGGAGGCTTTGTTAAATATTTTTTTCCACAAGCTTCCATTATCACCAAAATCCTGACATAAAATCAAGTGATAAAGACATTAAGTAATAATTTTATGTCAGCTTATTTGCCAGCACTTCAAAACTGTTGTTTACATAGACAGTTCATTTGAAATCTCTGGTAAGAGCAACTCCTCCATAAAACCCTTCTGTAGGCAGAAATCTCATCAGCTTTAATGCTGCATACCTGAACCTTAGAGTTTCCTTCTTTATTGTCTGAAAAAGATAACTGAGCCCAACAAATCAATGTTTTAGGGTTTCAGAAGCACAACAAAACAGAACACACACCAAATGCACTGTGCTGTAGCTTGCGTGTGCTGCTCACATTCAGTCTTCCTAAGTTTCAAGAGCCTGTTCCAATGAGCCAAGTTGTAGCACGGTCTAATTACAGCTGGTTTTCAGGGGTGAAAAGGAAAGAAAATCAGCTGGGCGTTAATTCTGAGAACAGCCTTCCAAGAAAATGTAATAAATTTTGTTCATTACTTGATGTAACCTTTGGAGTCTGAAAGTGTAAGAAGAAACATTTACATATAATTAGACATAATTGTTTTTAAAGGATTGCTCTAGCCTTTCAAATCAAGCTGCCCTGCTATAAACATAGCATTAGAAAAGAAAAGCAGCCAGAAAATTAAAGCATCTAAGGAAGAAGCAGCTAACCACAGGAAGTAAAGAAATGAGGCATTTCCCTTTCCAGGTGAAGCTGCTTATTTTTACTGTAATGCATAATAGGTAACTCTTGCCTTAAATAGCATCTTGTTCAAAACACAAATTCACCCTCTTTAGAGAATGTTCTTTAAAAAAAAATCATCTCTGTAACCTTGTAAAAGCAGGGAAATGCTTCCCTCAGCCTGAAAATTATTCAACTTCATTGTGGTGAGACCCCACCTGGAGTACTGCGTTCGGTTCTGGTGCTCCCCAGCATCCAGCTGCAGGAGCGAAGTCCAAAGGTGGCCATGAAAAAGATCAAAGGATTGGAGAATCTCTCCTGTGAACACAGGCTGAGAGAGTTAAGGCTGTTCACCAAAGAGAAGCAAAGGCTCCAGGGAGACCTTAGAGCAGCCTTCCAGTACCTGAAGGGGACCCACAAGAAAGCTAGGAAGGGGAGTTTTACAAGGACAAGAGGCAATAGCTTTCAGCTTGAGGAGGGTAAATTGAGAGTGGAGATTAGGAAGAAATTCTTTCCTGTGAGGGTGGTGAGACCCTGCAACAGGTTGCCCGGGAGGCTGTGGATGTCCCTTCCCTAGAGGTGTTCAAGGCCAGGTTGGATGAGGCCTTGAGCACCCTGGGTTGGTGGGAGGTGTCCCTGCCCATGGCAGGGGAGTTGGAACTGGATGACCTCCAAGTCCCTTCCAACCCAAACCATTCTATGAATCTCTTCAAATTTGCACATCTTTGATTAAAATCCCAGATCCACACTCATGACTGAAGCAGGAAGGATTGTGGAGATCTGAAATCTCCAGGTACTTGCACCTGCTTAGCAGGGATTAAAACATAAATAGCAAAAATCTACCTGAAAGAATAAAATTCAAAGCTTTACAAGACCGACCATGTCACGTTCCAGGGAATTGTGAGCTGCTTAGCCCCAAACTTCAGGTTTTCCAGTCACAACTTGGTTTAAGATACTGATTAAATGGTTACAGGTTCAGCATGCTGCCTAACAGCTGAGTGTTCATTTAATTCATGTCTTTTTCAGGTTAGGTTTGGGCTCTGGCTTCTGTGTGTTTGTTTCCCTGTTGCTGGGTTATGTGGGTGGGATATTTTAATAGCCTTTTTGGATTGTTATTCTGTTTGCATATTTGTTTGTGTGGTTGATAGCTGTTTGCTACTGTGCAGCTGTCTCTTTAATAAAACAGCTCTATATTTTGTGCATGCACAAACCTCACTGCATTAATACAGAGCTGAGGAAGTAACCAGAAGAGCTGGAGGCAAGCAAGCTGTTAAGACCCCAGATGGCCCATGCAAGGAAAAAAAAATATATAAAAATCTTTCCATGACAGGAGGATATTTGGAGATGTGAAAGCTGACTAACTGCTCATAGCAGAAAATGGTACCCAGATAATCACATTAACATGTGGGATTCCACTGCAAAGGGCAAGTCTTGTCACCACATGAAAATTAAATCACTGATGCTTCAGAGCATCCACAGCCTCATCATCTCAGCTTGTGAATGGCAGGGATTCTAATTCAGGGGTTTGTGCCTTTTATGAATTGCAGCAAACAGCCAATTCCACTTAGATTTTAACTGTTTAAATTGCCCCCTAGCTTTACAGGCATCCACACTACTACTAGGAAACAAACAAATGTAAAAGAGTGGAAATCAAACACCAGAAAAAAAGCCCCACACAATAGGAGCCACTTTCACTCGTCTGATAGTTAGGCAGTAATTGAGCTGCAAGTCTCTGGAGTTAGCATAGAAATGAGCGTGATATAATTGTCTGGTAAAGAGAGGAGAGAACAAGATGCTGTTGTCATGAGAAGGTGCACTGGTGTGTGGTATTTTATTTCTGACAGTAGTGTAGAACAAATCCAATTTTCTCTATAGGTAGAATTTAAACAACAATTACTCCCAAGAATTAGCTCTACTCTAAGAATCTATTTTTCAGATTGTCCCAGGATGACCTGGAGCAATCAAGACCGTGCAGAAAACCAGAAGACAGAGCTGAACCTCATCAAACCAAAAGGAGAGTTATGGTTCAGAAGTTGTCACGAAGGAGCTAGGGGAAGGGTTAGACGATTCTAGCATTGTTGTATGCCTCTTATACATACATTAATATAGACAAGAATTTATATGTTCCCTGAGATCTTTCAAATCCCAGATGCTTTTAGGGCCTTGCTTCAGTAAGGTAAAATTAATTTAATAATAGCCAGGATTTAATGTTTGATGGCATTTGGTGACACCAGCACTGCTGGTTTTATTCTGTACAATTCTGCATCAATAATCTGTGCATACCCTGCAGGGAATTTTCATGTCTTTGCTGTTGACCAATTTAGCAGAAAACATTCTGGCAAAGAGGTTCTCTGAGTGTAGTAGTTTAAGTAAAAATTTAGAGGAAAGAGCTTTTGGTAACTGTACATAGAAGAACACAACTGCAAATTAATGATCTGCTCTAATACCCATCCATCTAACTGGAAAATTTCAGCACCATTCACTGGGACTCAGTCACACAAGGATACAAGGTTCAGGGCTCAGAAAAAGGCAGCACTAAACCCACTGTCATTAATGAAGTGTGCAGAGTTTCACCTCCCGTTTTGATAATGCATGGGGTTATCACAAACATTTTCTTAGTTTAAGATGATGATTAAAAGTTATCCTACACTAACTACAGAATCAGAGTCCTCTGATCAACATTTCTCTTCACAGCACCTGGCTGTAGCCATGCATTTAAGTTTCCTAAGGATGAGCTCGGAAGCCATTCTATCGCTCATCATTTACTGCCTCACTACAACATAGTTAGCTCCCTGCAGGGGGTGGAAGAAGTTTAACTTCACTCTTTTGAATTTATTCTCTTGGTAACCACACAAAATGCTTCACTGTCGTTAGGAAATCGTCAGGAGACCTCCAGTGAAAAATACTGCAGCTTGCAGCGTCTAATTAGCTAAATTGCAAATATTTAATGAATGAGACCCCTTACCTGTAGTGGCAATCAAATATTGTCTCTAATTTTGGTCTACAGGGATTTCCCCTTTTTATCTTTGTTTGTTTGTTTGGTTTAATAGCTTGCAAAATGCTAATTTTAATGGGATTGATGCAAACACAGTTAGAAGACATGGTTTCACACCCTATTTTCCCACTCGGGAAAGTACAATACTCAGTGCTTTCCATTAAAGAGATGTAAGTGAACTAAAAATACGGAAGAGGTGTCATTGCCTGGTTATAGGAACAGATGTTAGACCAGCTGAAGAGCCCTCAGTGTACTCACAGGACATCTCACTGGCAGGCACTCCTGACCCTGAGGTATGGCTGCGTGCGTCTATCACTTCTGAGCAAGTACAGAAGCATTCATAGAATGGTAAGGGTCAGAAGAGACCTCCAAAGATCATCAAATCTAAGCACCCCGACAGAGCAGCATCATCTAGGGCAGGTCACACAGGAACGCATCCAGACAGCTCCTGAAAAGTCTCCAGAGAAGGAGACTCCACAACCTCTCTGGGCAGCCTGCTCCAGGGCTCTGCCACCCTCACAGCACAATTTTTCCTCAAGTTGAGGTGGAACTTCCTGGGTTTCAATTTGTACTTGTTGCCTCTTGTCCTGTCGCAGGACACCACTGAAAAGAGCCTGACCCCTTCTTGAGACCCACCCTTCATGTATTTACAAACATTAATAGCATCTCCTCTTGCTCTTCTCTTCTCCAGGCACAACAGCCCCAGGTCTCTCAGTCTTTCCTCATCAGACATATGTTCCACTCCAACATCCTCACAGCCTTCCCTGGACACTCTCTAGTATATCCCTGTCCCTCCTGAACAGGATTGTAATAGAGCAACAGAACAAGAGTTTGCTTATGTCCACTCCTATCAGACACGGAAAGCTGATGATTTCTACCTCAATTGCTTGAAGTTTCTCATATCTTCAAGAAGCTGACATTTAACTTTTTCAGTGTAATTAAATAAGGTTATTCTCTGCATTACTAATATGGATTTACTGCCTAAAATAAAAGCCTAATAAAGCCCAGGCTGTAAATTTGCACGTTAGATACAGTTCTGAATTTTATTGCTACCTCTGTTTTGCTTGCTTTGATAAACTGTGGTGGAAAAGCAGCAAAACTGCCAAAAGGTAAGAGATGATTTAACAGATTTTTTTTTTTTTTTTTTTTTATGGTGCTTTTGACTATGTTTATTCAGGCACAAAATATTTAGTGTCTTGGGCTACTGCATGACAGGAATGCCTCAGCCTCACTTTAAAGCAGAATCGTGTTCTCTTGTTGCCAAATGTGTCTGTAAGCACTGAAGTCAGAAGCAACTTGCTTGGAATAATCATTACACAGCATTTTAAGACAAAAGAGGGGATGGGATGTGCATTTCAGCTCTTAATGTCAAGGCCCCTCGTGAACTTTGGAGGCATGGGAAGCTGAAGCACTGCAGAGCACTCAGCAAATCAGATTCCACTCTGGCTTGCAGTTTCTAAGCCGTAAGTGCGACCTTTGTTTCAGGGTGTGCTCTAGTGCATTTATTTCTGTATTAGTGTCAGCAGAGCTCAAGGACCAGGGACCATTCATCATCAATCCATGCTGGATTTCAACGAGAAAGGTGCTTCTGCATAATTAATGTTGTCTCTTCCTCCACAATGCCAATAAATAGATTTTGCTCTAAGTATTAATTAAGCAAACTAAGGTCAGAAATGCCATTATCCAGTATTTCAATTTAAAGATTCATAAGGTGAGAAAAATTGCTTCAATATTTCATAGGAAACTTACCCATCCCTGTAACTGGAAGTATTCTCAGAGAAAGATATAAGATTGAAGAACTGGGCTTTATACTCAGTCTCAAGCACACAAAATCTCCAATTCACCTTCTGGAAAATAAAGTCTCAGACAGGTTTGCAGAGTGACTAAATGAAATCAGTAAATATTTCCCTCCAAGTGTTCTATGCTGACTAACACCTGCTCGTTTTCACGGCTAGCTCTGAAAAGCACTCAGCTGCTATCAGCGACTGTAAGCTCTCACACTGACAAATACCATCTACGATCCACCGACTTGTCAGCTTAACATCACTCTCTTTACTGACTCTCCCGATTTGCCATTCCCTGTAGGACACTCTCTCTAGAGAGTAGCCACTTGATTGATGTGCTGAAACTCAGTTTTTCTGCAGCACTTCCTGCATGGACAAGCTTTGAAAATTTGATTACACTGTTCAGAAAAAGAAACAAACAAAAAATCTCCAAGCTAGCCTCAAAACAAGGAATTTCCTGAACAAAAGCCTGTAAGGATTTATGCTCTAGAGAAATGCTAACGTGTTTGCTTCCTATGAACATGCTCCAAAAGCAGCACTTGCACTCATCTGCTGTAGAGTGATCACTTGGGGAGCCAGCTCTTGTCCCAGAGTAATCACACTGGATTTGCTCTCTTCAGAGAGAAAAGAAATTGCAGCAACCCAGTTTAAAACTAATAAAATCCTAATCACTTAGAACAATTCCCCAGGTGGGCATCTATCTAACTTTTTGTCTGTTATTGAAGTGACTCTTTCAGAGCTGGAGTCATGAAAGCCATCATATACTCATTTTCTGAAGGCTTGATAGATCCAATATTCTTAGCACAGATGAAGTGTAATGAAGCACTTCCTCTCCCAGAGGAAAGTCCTCTGCTTAAATTCTTCGATGCCAACTAACCTTCGCGTCTGCCGTTTCCCCATTGATTGCAAGGACTTGGCACTTCTGCGGAGCGTCTGAGGAGGCAATTCTCTGCAAACGACACTACTTGCTCTTCAACAAAAACACCACCGTGTTTCCTATAGCTTCGGGGGAAGAGCTGCAGATTGTGCAGACACAGAGTCATCGTTTACATGTGTGTATGTGGAGGAGAAGAGCCCTTGTTCCCTTTCTACTGAACCATTGCCTATGTAAAATTATGCAAAGTAGGTCCAGCTCTGAATTTTTTAAGCAAATGAGGAGTCATTCTGCTTCCCACTTGAGAAACACAGCTCAAAATTTGCTATGGAAATAAGTTTGAAATTAGTCATCACTTAAAACACCACCAAACATGTATTTACAAATCCATAATGCACATTAGAAAATACCAGAACAAAGACTGCTTTTGTTTCGCTGTCCTTGAATACAAAGACATCAAAGAGTCAGTTTGGGGTTGGTTTTTTTTCCCACCCCAAGTAAAATTAAATAGTTTCTTCTTGACACAAATTATGCTGAGGAAATAAAGAGTTTGAAATGAAGATGGAAAGTAATATTGATTATCTAACAGCCCTCGTTTATAATGCTGTGGGAGACACCAGCATGACCAAAAGTACTGCAAATTCAAATTAAAGATCAAGTCCTAAAATGGCTCAGGTTGGAAGGGACCTCAGAGATCATTTACTCCAACCTCCCCACCATGGGTAGGGAGGAGGCATTCACAAACTCCCTGAGCAACATATTCCAGAGTCTCACCACTCTCCTACTGAAGAACTTCTTACTAAGATCCAGTCTAACCCTGCTCTCCCTCAGCCTCAAACCATTCCCCCTTGGCTGTCTCTAGACACCCTCATGAAAAGTCCCTCTGCAGCACTCCTGTTGGATCCCTTCAGGTACTGGAAGGCATAATGCACTTGGAACGATGTACTTGAAGCCATATAAAGGTTCCTGCATGCATTTTACATTACTTCCTAATAAAGATTTCTCTCTATAATTTTTATCCTCTTCAAAATCCCTACGTCAAGATACTGAGTCAGAAGTCATGATTTTTTAAACATTTTTTAAGCTAGCTTTCAAACACTGGAACAGGCTTCCTAAAGAGATCATTGAGGCCCCTAGTCTTTTGATGTTCAAAAGGCATTCGGACAACACCCTTAATTTTGGTCAGGCAGTCGGACTAGATGATCAATCCCTTCCAACTGCAAGCTTCTGTTCTATTCTTTAATAATTTGCCCTCTGGCTTTGCACATTCTGCCCAAGAAGCTCTGAATTTGCCAAAGTTAATTACAAACTCAGTAGCTGTTAGGGGATATATTTGTTCTGGATGTGGGCAGATTCTCTTTTGTCTGTAAACAAGGCTGGCACTTCTGCAGGGTCAGCCTTCTAACCCCTCCTATCCATGCAGAAACCCAAACACATTAACAGAACTCGACCATGTAATTAAAAGAAACAGGAATCAACACTGCTGTGCTGTCTTCAAGCCTAAAGGGGATTCCATGCTCTAAAATTTCCCTATGCCAACACTTTGCCTTGATTGTTCTTGCAACTCTTTTCATAACCCAGGGAAAAGCAGCAAACAACATTTCTTGATTCACATCAGCTGACCCAGTTTGCTGAACTGCAACCTTCAAAGCAAAGTTTCCATGAAGGTTCTGGCATAGAATGCATCAAAATTACCACATCCTTCCAACAAAATATGCAAACAATGCAAACGCATCACCGATGCACACATCAAGAAGCCTGTGCCTGTCACCCTAATTTAATTTAAAAGGATTTAATTGGACTCATAAATGTTAAGAAAAAAAGATGACAAGCCATCCAGCAGCTGACACAGCGACATCTGCCCTGCTGGTGGAGGATAAATGTACTCAACCTCTAATGTGATCAAGCATATGGAGTCACAGGAGCAAAGTAAAATGGTGGAGAGTGTTTATTGCTCGTTATTTTTGGGGGTTGAAAAACAAAACAAGTTTTGCAGTTCCTGGCTCACTTTTAGAGCACTCATTGTGCCCAGTTCAATCTCTGCAAACAGAGATCAGAATTTTGGCCACAGCCCAGTGCAGAGTGGAAGCCAAAATGTGAACTTTTCTATGATTTCAAAGAATTTTTTTCCTCTGAATTTTTTTTTTGTGTGTGTGTGTTCCCTTCAGTGCCAAAGTGCAAGAAAAGAAACTTTCCACAACTTTTAAGCCAATCATCTGAGATAAGACTAATATCCCCAGGCTGCCCAGGGAAGTGCTTGAGTCACCACCCCTGGAGGTATTTAGGAAACATGCAGATGTAGTGTTTAGTGACATGGTTTAGTGGTGGGCTTGGCAGTGTTAGGTTCACAGCTGGAGTTCATCTCAAGGGTCTTTTCCTACCTATATAATTTCAGATTCTTTAGTGGAGTTTAGCATATATTTTTTTAAAGAATACATTTATAACCTATATTGTTCAGATTAAGGATCTTAACTACGTTAAGCACAAGTTCAACCAGTGCATGGATACTGAAAAACGCTTGAAGGCATCCACAGCCAGGCAAGCTTCTGTAATTCTTACCACAGATGTATTGCGGAAAGGATGCTTTAACCCATCTCGACAAGCATCCTCTTTGGAGCAATGAATAACTGGAGAGGAAATTAGTCACTGTAATAAGACTTTATGTGGCATCCTGAGCAGGCCTGGCACTGGAAATATTTTCTAAACAAAGCAGTGCTAATGCAGTTGGACAACACCTCAGCAGGGTCATATATAAACTGACAAGGCAGAAGCAGTTCACCTCTGCGAAGGAATGGAGGCTTTCAGGCTGCTTCAGTGGGCAGGAACTCACCACTGAAGGTTACTCATGTGGCAGGATCTCACACAAAGCTGGCTGAACCAAGACATAGTTCACTCTGGGGAATTGTTTCTGACTCACATTCCCAGCATGAGTCACAGATCAGATCTGCAAACTTTACATGGCTACTTGGTGGTAGATCTGTTGGCTTTGAAGAGAAAGATGATTTCCCCTCCTCCAGACTGATAGTTAAAGGAGTTCTCAGTGGTACTCTCAATTTCCTAAACAAACCTTAACTCTGATATCTGTCTTTCATACAGAATGCTATTTGCAGCTGAAGGATTCTCTGTGATCTAGTTCAGTTCCCTTTCTCACAATCTGAAGGCAGACACAAAGAGAAAAAAAATCTGAAAAGAGAAAAGGAAAAGTTCTCTTGCCCTGCCTCCTGGGGCAAAGCAGCAAGAGAAGGAGAGAAAGGTGATAAGGCTAGGAAGTAATTAGGATATGCATTTCTGAAGAAAGGCCTTGATCAGAACCCACAGTTCAGTCATACTCTTACATTTGATCCTGTCAGCAGTGCCATTACAGGCTCTAAAGGGGCCAGAAAGTGAAGCACATCAGGTGAGAGGAAGGAAATAAAATGGCTTAGCACTGAAGACAAAACCTACAACAGTATGTAAGAACACACATTCTGGAAGTGTCAACAATGGCATTGCCATTGATTTTTCTCATCCCTACACCTCAAAATGCAGCAACAGAACTCGCTTCCCAAAGGATGTGGATTCCCAGTGGCTCCCCTATTTAGCAGGGTGATGCAGGATCACCCCAACATGGAAAGGGACACTCTGCTCTCCTTGCAGCAGTTCTGGCAATCTAAACATCAGAGCAGCGCTGTATATCTGAAAACTAAATGTGCCACAATCAAAACAGATTCCTTTTCAGTTGGATCAGAAAGCTGGACTGACTCTTGCCACAGCCTGGGGATATGTGCAGCCAAAAGACCTCGAGGCTGAAGGCAGAAGACATTGGACTACCTGCAGCTAGCCTGGCTTGAGTTAATCTAAAAACAAAACAAGAGAGGTATTGAGAAATATGATCAGAAGCAATGTGCAGGGATTAGTAGTGCTAAAACTCAAAGGAAAAAGCCACTATTGCTCTTGTCTTCAGTACCACCACTATATAGTCTAAAAAAAAATAATAAAACCAGTCAGATGGGTTTGGCTTAACCACAAAATGCATTTCCAAATCTCTAGATTATACCATTCCTCTGAATCAGCTACAATTGCTAGAAACTCTTCTGCTGGTAATATATCCTGACACAGTTCAAGAGTCAAAGTGTGGTCTGAACAACATCTGTGTAACATCAGGTTTGACTCAGCTATCTGGATATAAGGCACAATGTAGAATAAATCTTTGCAGATTTGACTAGTCCTTGTGCTCATCCTTTTCGGTCCACAATGTAGAATTAAGAGGGAAAGAGCAGAAGGACTGAAGAATAGAGAAAGGGAAGTGAAAAGGCACAGGCACGGACAAAGGTAAAGGTGAAAAGGTTTCTACCACATTCCATCTTTTTTTTCAGTTTTGTGCTTCAGCACTGAGCTACAGCAGAGCCAAACATATGTCCTTATTTACTGCAGGAACAGTAATGGCTCTGGCAACCCCAGAGAAGGAACAAGGGTCAAGGCAGCATTAAACCATTTCAGTCACTTTGTCCCAGCACCTAGAGAGTTGGTTGGAATGAAGCCCTTTATGTGAATTAGTTCTGCTTTCTGCCCTCAGATTCCAAAGACAGACAGCTCACTTCAAAGTGCTTGGGACCAAATTTATCTGCATTTCTTCCATTTAGAATTCAAATGCTCTGCTGCTCTCGTTATAGTCTGTGTTAATGCATCATCTAACCTACCTACCTCTAATGTGCTTCCTTCATCCTTTAAAGCAGTAAGTTTCAGAACTCAGTGAGGCTTTGGCCAAAGCCTGTATCTCATTCTCACAGGCTGTCATTGCAGATTCTGTCCTTTTAAGTGCATAGAGTGACCACAGACCTTGCAACTCTATGTGTTTTTGTAATGGTGATCCTGCAAAAGGGGAATAATCTCGGGAAAGGGGAAACAATGTGTTTCAACTGCACGTGTTTCCAGCAGACAGGCCCAAACTATGATGATCAAGATGAAGAGGAGATTACATGGTCTTCATACTCAATTCCCTTTCATGGTATTTATACTCAGTTCCCTTTCAGCTCCTTCTTTAATCAACACTACCATGTGTTTTTATGCATAAGAACAAGTCTGTGTTTGTTAAATTCTAGGGATACCGATCTACAAATGGAAATAACTTTAAAGCAAACACAACCTGTCTCTGCAGTGTCTGCTACCCATCATTTTTAAAGCATTATCCAGATCAGAACACGGAGGCTGGAACTCAAAAAGTTGTTTTCCATGGGTCACTGTCAGTCAGTGGCTATTTGAGAAGCTCAGAAGTGGTGTTTCTTTCATCTTTGACTTGCAGCCATTCCACCACATAATTCACAGGTACTGCTAAACTTCCTGAGCTTGGATTTGCAGCATGCAGCTACAGGTTCTGTGTGTGTCCTTTCCCACGTGCAATTATTGGATTGTATTTATTGCAGATTGGAGAGAGGAGGGTGACAGCCTCTTCTCTCTGGTGGCAAGCAACAAGACTAGAGGAAATGGATGCAAGCTGTGCCAGGGGAAGTTCAAGCTGGATAACAGGAAATATTTCTTCACTGAAAGGCTATCAAATGTTGGAACAGGCTGCCCAGGGCAGCTGTGAAGTCAGCATCCCTGGAGGTGTTTAAGCAGCATGTGGACTTTGTGCTCTGGGACACGGTTTAATGGTGACCTTGAAGTCCTGGGTCAAAGATTAGATGGGATCATCTTGATGTTCTCTTCCAACCAAAGATATTGAGTGATTTTCTGTATTTAACCTCTGGAGACAACATTTTTCCTTTCTCAAAGCTTTGAAGTTTCACAGGAATGTTCCACATCTCTCCCCTGTGCTCCCCAAGATTTGAACTTCACCAGATTTACAGGTGCAGGTTCTTTGTCTGATTCCCATTTAGGTTCTCCTTCAACAATCCCACTTTTTGGTTTAGCACCACACAGCTCTGGCCAGGTTCCAAAGTTTTGCAGAAGAAAGAATTCACTGGCCTGCTGCATCGCTAATTTATGCAGAAATTACTGCCAGTCTCATGGGCAGCCACCGAGCCTCGCTGTGAGTCAAACTAATAACTATTACCAAGACATGATAATTTCATTTAACATTAGGGAACCATCTGGCGCCTTCATTTCTTGTTGTAACACAGTGCCACTGTTTTACTCACTCCACTCTCATTAAAGCAAGACAAAGCAGCTAAGGAAAAACATACACACAGATGACAAATTTATCCTCTCCATCATCTTTGGGCAACTCCACCCAGACCCCATGCTCCGGTAGATTTTTTTGAGGTAGGAGGAGACCACTAAAATGTGAAATGAGCTCCTCTCTAATGGCTGCTATCTACTTCATTGAGTGGTCTCTAAATCAAAAGTGTCTCTAAAGGTGTTTGTGTCTATTTTCCTCACCCTGGCTGCATATGATGGATGAATCCAGCCCACCCCCGATCAGCTGTACCTGTGGTTAATCACTCTCACACTTAAAAGCATGCACCTTGGTTCTAGTCTTCATTTGCCTGACTCCAGCTCTGAAACACTACCTCTCATTATGCCTTTTTCTGCTAGATTAAACAGTCATCCACTGTCAAAAGTCTCATTTCCATTAAGGCACTTACAGACCATGGTCAAGTCACCTCTTAACCTTCTCTTCAGCAGATTAAACAGACTGATCTTCTTCAGCCTCTAACTACAATGCTATTTCCAGACCTACAGACATTCTTCCACCTTTAATGAACTCTCTCCAATTTTTGATATATTTTCCAAGTGCAGTCACCAGAACAGGGCACAATTCATTAATACTTTCCATAATGCCACCATAAAGAGGCAGCATCACTTCCTACTTCATATTCACTTGTCTATCAGAAAATAAAGTGTATCATTCAAAAGCCTCCTTTAGCTTACTGATAGAAAGTGTTTTGAAATGAATTCAAAATGTGAATATTTATCCCTTTTTCCTTTCTTACACACAATGAAGAAAGTGTACACTACTCTTCTGTCTTTTCCATACCATCTTTACTTTTCTACACTGTTTCCTTCCAGTGCCATTTGTGCCACTTGTTTTAGTCTTCAGATATTTTTTTGTCTTCTTTCATCAATTTCCTGTTCTTTGGTGCTTTTTTATATTATTATTTAGCAGCAGTGTCTATGAGCTGCTGAGCTCCAGTACTCCCTTTCTAAGGCAATCCCAATTACAGCCTTATTTTAGAATGGCTTCTTTATTTCCCTTTTCTTCATGTAAGGAAATTACATTCCTAAGATAATTTGCTGATACAGAATAGAAGCATATTCTGAAAGCACACAAGCACAGCTATATTATGGTGACCAGAATGACAGCATTCTGTTTTCTGGTAGCTCAAATTCATTAGGTTAAATTACCTGATTTTGCCAGACAGCTTACTCTGTCAGAGAGACACCATATCAATGTTTTGTTTTATATTTCATGCAATATACATATAACAAGCTTTCATTTCTTACACTGGCAGCTCTAGTGAATTGCCTTTACAAGCAGGAAACTTTAATTTCCACCTGGAAGTTGCTTTAGACACAGAATCAATCATATGAGATCACAGTGTCCAGTTATCTTTCTTTTGGGGTTTGATTTTTACTTCTTTCTTTCTTGCACCACAAGAACAGTTGTAGCTACTTCTCGTGCTTAAGTTTGGATCCATTCCATTATGTTAATAACACCAATTAATTTATGTACTACTAGATAAGATGGCAAACACCAGAAAGAGATTTGGATTCATTTGGTTGCTATCTGGAACAGAAGTTCTTAACTATCAGTGCATTTCCATGTCACAAAACACTTACTAATCAAGATCTGTTCACACATAGAGCTCAGAAAATATGTTTGTGCAACAGAATAACCCTAATTTGACTCAAAATTAATCAACTGAATAAAGAAGTCCTGTGTTTTGTTCTGAATTCTCTTTTTCACTCACAACAAAGGAGGAGAATATGTTAATGCACTAAAAGCAGCATCGCATTATGTGATCTGATACCATAACTGCTGTGTGTAAGCCCTAGCTTATTTCAGCTACAAGCATTCTATGCAGGATGTGCAATTGCTGTTTCATTAGAAGCAAATGCTCTAGTTCTTTGATGCACTGTGCTAGATAAACACAAAATATACCTAGAGAAATAGAAAGAAGAAAGAAATCAGAGAGAAAGAGTTGGGCAGAAAAGGGAGCAGAAGATGGATATGCAAAGGAGAGAACATGCTGAGAGAGAGAAATCTCTGTACACTTTAAAACCCCAAACAAAGGGGAAAAGAGTGAATAAGAGAGAAAATGAAGTGTGGGGAGAGAGAAAACTAAGCATTAAGAAGATGGAGAGAAAAATGCTTCTGGCAAGTAGAAGGAATGACATCTCAAATCTAAACTTGCCTCCTAATATTCAGAGTCCACAGTTCAAATCTGAATCAGAACAAGTTCAAAGCTTCCTGACAGGCAAAATTGAAATTAAAGCCCTGCAATGTTTTCTGGTAACTCAATAAATGCCTTATGTCAACTCTTCAGGCCCTCAGGCGTAAATCCTTTTGACTCTTTTCAAAACCTTAGTCTTTAAAAAGTTTCAATGCTGTTTCTTTTTACTGCTTCACATATTTCTTGACACCAAGAACTGTCTAATTGATTAGTTAGTTCTATTAATTTCATCAGCTCCTTTTCCAATAAGTATTCTGGGGAAAGCACTCAGAACCTTCCCAACGTATGCCATAAGTTAAGCAGCCTAAAATATTCTGAGACACTGAAGTGGAATTGATTTTTATTCTCAAGTAGAAGCTGAAAGACCAAAAATTATTTTTACAAATTAAAACTGTGTGTCCACTTTGGCTCTAAGGTCATCAGGTTAAACAGGGACTTGATAGCAAAACAAATTTGTACTCTCTGAGTACAAATTGAGAGGAACTGAGCACAGCCTCCAATTTCTGCACCAGTTTACAAGGCGCCTTGGACCTCTCTGCCTAATTCTAAATGCCGGTGTAACAGACACTGCAAAGCCTCTAAATGACAGCACAATAACTCACAAAGCCAGAAAATACTTCAAAGTCTTCAAAATATACCTAAGACCAGGCAAATCTTGTTAAACACTTCTCTCTCCAGAAGATCCTAGACAACTCTGTGCTATCAAACACAAGGAGTTACAGAACCATCCTCCCTCCCTTCACACACGTCTCGCTAATTCTCCCTTCACACATACTTCTCACTAATTTAAGATCACTTAAGTGCTTGATAAAGATAGAAAAGAAAGATTTCCCTCCAATCCAGCAGGGTATTGAATTACATTTTCAGTTCTACTATTTTAGTAACAAGTTGAGGGGCATAGAAAAACTGGAAGAATCAGAACTTTTCACACGAACTCCAAATTTCCCTTAACATTTTCTGCAAATTTGAAGTACAAAAGGTTTTTCTCAACTCCAGCTAATACCATCCTTTGTTCAAGCAGCCATCCGGTGTGGGTGCTTGAACAAAGACTGCAGTTAAGTATAATGCTATTGAACTGCTAGTGTAACTCAATCCAGCAAAACTCATTCTTGTTCATGGCTAGATGAGAACTATCTGAAAAAAAAAGAGTTCAGATTTCTCCACCTAACTCACTGCTACAGATTCAACCCACCCAACCAAAAAAAAAACCCCAAAAACCCAGAGAAATGATGGTTTAATTTCCCATAGGAGATTTTTCATTCAGTTCCTTTGCTGCCTTGCAAATCCTCATTCTATTCTAGTCTAAATAACAGACTATTTCCAGTTGCTTTTGACAGCAGCAGGAATCCTCTCTGTCGCTCCTCAGCAAGGGGCACAAACTTTCACAGTGGGGACCCAGCATCTTTCCAAAGAGAACATAAAGCTTACCTTGAAGAAAGTCATGGTTGCTCCATCTTCAACTGCCCCATACTCTATCTTTGTCTGCTTGGCCAAATCATCAGCAGAATCAATAGGGGACTCCATACGTTCCACTGTCAGAAAGGCGGCTAGGTTAGCAGTGTACGAGGAAATGATGATAAGTGTGAAAAACCACCAAATGCCTCCCACTATCCTGGTGGAGAGGGCTTTGGGCATGAGCTCAGAACCTAACGAAAACCAGGGAGAAAGATGAAACCAACGCACAGAAAAACCAAAAGAGAAAACTTTCCTCAGCGTTCAGCACTTTTTGCCACAGTGGGGAGATGGAATCACTGTGCAAAAAAATCTTGAAAGCTACAGGTTTACATGTACTGCTTGTACAAACACACACAACTGAAATGGAAAATAAGAACTGATTACACTTAAGACAAGGTCTTTTTCTTTGGTTTTTTTTTTTTTTTTTTTTTTTTTTTTTTTTTTTTGAGCTGTGGGGATCAAAAGATAGTAATGGGAGACTCAGTGATCAGTCACCTCTTCAAACCCAGAAACAGATAAATATATATATATATAGCAGCTTGGACAAGAAGCAGTCGCGTGAGTTGGCTTTCCAGGAAAAAAACATCCTGGCTGGACTGAGCCTCTAAGTTAATGCTAATATTGAAGCACTTACACAGTTCACCTTCAAGGCACTAAATTAAATTTATATATGCACATTTTTTAAGTATTTTGCAAAAAGTCACTTAAGTGAATAAAAATAAGCTGCTGAGGAAAGGAACAGATATGAAATAAAAGCATTCCACACCTGAATGTTATAAGCAAGCTTTTGTCCTTTGCCATCGCTTATTGGCTGCTGGATTTAACAAATTAGCATCTCCCATCTCTATAGTTAGCCCCACAATTTCAGATAAACATGGGTGGTTATACCACACACTTAATTTGATAGAGCAGCAATGAAAATATTAGACCACTATGCATAAACTAGATAAAGATAGATCATAATGCATTGCTGGAGTTGCCTGCTCATGGCTCGAAAGGATGGAGGGGGAGAGAGAGACACTGTACAGCAATTTGCACAATTATTAATGCTAATTTGGAGTCTAATGAAACAAATTGAAGCACAAGAGCTCCTCTCGTGCCTAATTACTAAAAACAGAAGAAAGCAAAATTCAATGCAATTTAAGCTATAAATATTTATCATAAAGTGAGCACATATGGATTTTGATCCATAATATTAGAATCCAATGGAATGGAATTTTTAATGCTGCCAAATAAACAATTTCAGGCTTCATTGTAAGGACTTTATATAAGGTTTTTAATATTTTTTTTTTAATTATCCAGAAAGTTGTTTTCAGAGAGGCAGTTTTTCATATCCACTGTACCATTGTACTGAAACAATCACTTTCTGCTAATCCGTCACTAGGATTGCTTTTAGATCTCCTGGGTAAAATGGAATGAAGGCAAGATGGACTATTTTATTCTCATTAAATTTTAGTGTTTAGATTGAATTATTTAAGGAACTGGTCCAGCAAGGTAACACATCTTCATATAAACAAAAGATTATGCCAAACTTTCAACATCAATGCCAAAAAAGACAGAAAGAAAGACAGAAAGAAAGACAGAAAGACAGAAAGAAAGAAAGAAAGACAGAAAGACAGACAGAAAGACAGACAGAAAGACAGACAGAAAGACAGACAGACAGACAGAAAGACAGACAGAAAGACAGACAGAAAGACAGACAGAAAGACAGACAGAGACAGACAGAAAGAAAAAGAAAGACAGAAAGACAGAAAGAAAGACAGAAAGAAAGACAGAAAGAAAGAGACAGAAAGAAAGACAGAAAGAAAGACAGAAAGAAAAAATAAATAAATAAAAAGAACAGAAAGGGAGGAGAGTGAGGGGGAGAAAAAACAAAAGGGAAGAAAACCAAAAAAGAAAAGGGAAAAAGAAGTGGTATCATAACTGGACTACTGTATTCAAAAACAGCCCATCTTACCCTGCAGTTCATCTTACCCTTGCTGTTTCAAACAAAAAAAGCTGACAGACTTGGACATGACAGCCAACTCCAGCGCCAGCCTCTGCCTAGAATTCTGCAAGGAAAAAAGTAGAAAAGTACCTTTCTGATGGAGTTGCTCCTAGGCCCTGTCAGTCACACACTCAGACACCACAACACTAACAGATTTGTCCAATAAGCCCACCACCCATCATCATCATCATCATCATCAACTCTTTTAATTGCTCTCATTTTATTAAAAAAATAAATAAAATAAAAATAAAGGCAAAAAAATAAATAAAATAATAAAGCATCATCCATAAAGTCAGACAGG